>CM037158.1:43761363-43988863 GCA_020921065.1 Vaccinium darrowii | reverse complement strand
GGGTGATTCTTGTGTCTAAATTTAAGAGCTTCAAACCCTCTACAATGTTGGTGAAGAAATGTAAACTCAAAAACGACTGGAAGAAGAAGTAAAATGAAGATTTACAGAGGGGCAGAGAGCTGTCTGGAAAACGTACCCGAGAAAATAACTGAACTTTGGATGGCTATAACTCACTCAAAACTCAACCGATTTGGATGATTCTTGTGTCGAACTCGAAGTTCTAAACGCCCTCTACAACTTCTATGAAGAAACATAATCCTAAAAACGACTGTAACTATGAGCAAAGTAGCTGTAAAAATGGGTACGTGATATGGACGAAAATGAAAATGGGTGGTGTCTTCTTCCTTCTTCTTTTCTTCTTCTTTTCAGAATCTCTCAACTCTTTTTCTGCTGAAATAATGAGGGAAAATGGGTGTTGGGTTGATGTAGGGGAAATGGGGTTGGTGGTGGAGTGTTGGATTGGTGTGATGGGAGAGGTGGAGTGAAGTGTGGTAGGAGGTGGAGTGTGGAAGGTGAGTTGGTGAGTGGAGGTGATGGGTGGAGTGTGGGAGTAATTTGGGGGGGCGGGGGCAGCATGGGACGCGCGATGCGGCACAATGCAGTACAATCTACTCCGAGCAGTGTTCGAACTGTCCGGGTTTCGGTCTCAGAAAATTACCAAAATATTCGTGCGAACTTGGAAAATCGTGGGCAACGTCACCGTGTGCTCAGAATCGTTTAGAAAAATCTTGAAAGTAGAACACGCATTACGATGCGCTCGCCAGATAAGCGTAGCTGGTTGACTCGGGTCCCACAACTATAGTAGTCGTGCTAGTGTCATCTGTGTAGCTCAAAATCATCCTCCGCATTATGCACCTTATTCTGGTCGTTCGTCCGGGCCCACTGGTGACAAGTCAGTTGAAATCATTCTGTGCACCTCGAGCACTAATTCGTCAAAATAAATAAATAAATAAATAAGAGACCCGCAAATGGTCAACTAAAGTCAAAATTTGGGTAAAATTAAATTAGGAAAATTAATATTTACAAATATCACAAATTTTATTTTTTTAAAAAATTTGGGATATTACATAGCTACTGAGATTTTGGAACAAAAAAAAAAGTGCTTTGGTCACGGGTGCCAAATTAATATGCTAGTCATATAACAATCTCATTCAGTACTCATGCCCAATTTGGTTAGGATGCAGGGGTGGCTCTACATGGACCAATGAGTTGTCACATGAACACCCTTGTAAAAAAAAATTTAGAAGAAATATAGTATGTAACATTTTTATTTTTAGTTTATTTTTGGCCAAATGCTTTGCGCGCCCCCCACCCCCCCCCCCCCCCGACAACCCGCGTCCCCCCCCCCCCCCCCCCCCCCCCCCCTCTCTCCTGCCGTCCCAAATTCCTTTTCTTTTTTTTTTTCAAATTTTAATAATTTCATTTTACTATAACTTTATTATTAATATTAATTTATTTCTTTATTTCATTTATTTTAACACAAAAATAGGAGTTGTAAATTTGACTTTGCACCCCAAAAAAAGGAGAGAAAAAAAAAAAGAAGTAAAATTGAGTTGTTTTAACTTAAAAATAAGCAGCAAGTGGTAGTTAGCTCATGCGATAGAGTTTTTGGATACTCACATTGTATTCCGAAATCGAGTCTCATTCCCTCCTCCCCATGTAATATATTAGGAATGACGAATGACAAAAAAAAAAAAAAAAGGAACATTATTCGAAATTTAAATTTCTTAATAATTACCCGATTATGTGTTTGGACGCTAAATGTGTTCTACATTTTTGTAAGAGAAACTCTTTTACTATTTTGGCAATGTGTATAGAAAATAAATGAAGGAGCAATGCTAGGGCTATTTCCTTCTGAAATTTTTACTTTTTTCACAACAAATGTTATGACTTGGAATTGTTACTTAAATTAAAAATAAGAGGAATATAAAAAATTTAATATTTAGCTGCTTCTATGATTATTATCTAAGAGCATCCTTATCATGAGCATCAAATTTTGCACCAAATTTAACTTCAAAAACACCTTCTATACTTTAGCAAGTCACTTTTTAAAAAACACACAAAATCAGACTCTCTATTCTACATGTTTAATTTCTAATGCACCTTTCATTCCAAAAAAAAAAAAGAAGAAAAAGAAAAAAGATAGTGAACTTGCAATGACTTTCATGAAATTCAGTGGAGTGTTTTCTTTCTACTATGTGAATTTACTCCACATTACCCAGGTACCTGACATCACTTGGAAGTTGTTTTTATTTAAGACCATTTAGATGACATAAATTTTGTAAAAAAAAAAAAAAAAATGTAATCTACATTATTTACATTTAAACAAACTGGAAGAGAACATGCATGTCATTTTTAAAATACAACTCGAAATCGCATTTTCAAACTCGGTATGAATCAATTCCTAATTTGAAAATGTTCACTCCAACAAAATTTTCTCCAAAAAAAAAAAATGTGCATGGGTAATTTACAGGGTAATCTAAGGATTATAACAGAATTACATTAAATTACCAGATATTTAAAGTTGAAAAAAAAAGGAAAAAAAAAAAAAACAAAGACAGTGGCTTTTGCCGGAAATAAAAAACGAAAAAAGAAAAAAAAAAGGGCTAGAGGGTGGGGTGGGGCCAGGGGACAAGTGTGTCAGGAGGGTGTCCAAAGCCACTCTCTTACTTTTGCTATCTTGAACATTGACACAATAATTTATGAACACTGTGGCATTTGGGAAATTTGGCGATCTCGCAATTGTGCTTTCTTTGACTTTGCTATTCCTACATTTGATTCATGTGTTGTTAATATTAAGCATAATCTATGTTATTGAAGTCTAGAAGAGCTGTGGATAAAGGACGAGCAGGTGGAAGTGGGCACTTGTGGAGGGGATATTCCTTTTGCTGGAGAAGTCAGGAGGAGAGTAGATGTGTAGAGGAAATCGTTGTCGATGATGCTTGGAAGAATTTTTTTTGCAAAGGTGTGGGCTGCTTGGTGCTATTGGCTACTAGTGTGGAAGTGCTAGCGGTTTTGGAGGCGGTCAAATGGGCAAAGTCGGCTAGCTTTTTATGTGTGCGGATCTTGACAGACATTAAAGAAGTTGTAATTGTGCTTAGGGACGTTTTGACCGCTAATGTATTAATTAGGAATATTGTCCATAATATTTTAGAAGTTATTTCGTCATCCTTTCGTTATGTTGATATTGTTAAGGCCACCCGTCAAGATGTGAAAGATCTTGCTTGGCGTCGCCTTTGTAATTTCATTATTTTTTAATGTATGGATAAGTTTATGGTTAAAAAAAAAAATTGTTTGAACACCCAATCGAAAAAATAAGCTCACAAAATATTTGAAACCCACCCCAATTGAAGCCCATAACATATCTCGAAATCTAAGCAATCTCAGATATGCAACTTCAAAAACTAAACCATCATTTGACAGGTTGATTTATTTTCTAGGCTTAATTAAGCTACGGAGATTTTGGAACGTATCCCATTCTATTTACCATGACGAGTTCAAAACTCTTGACTGAAGTCATTTGCTGACTTTATTTGGGCCACTAATTGGCACATTTATGGAGGATTCCCTTGGCTTTTCCATTTAGGCGTTTGCTTTCGATGCCAAAGCTTGGTCGTTACATGGCCTGATGATGGCCACATGGGGTAATTTCTGAGGCTGCAAGAGGCGTCATTTTAAAGGTTTCAGCTCTTTGCTAGTTTTCAAATCCTCTCTCGATGTACCCTTTGCCGATTATCAATTAAAATTTTCTTTTGCCAATAAAAAAGAAAGTCTTTTAGTCACGGATACCAAATATGGTAATTATATAACAATCCCCAATAGTACCCAAAATGTCATCTTGGTCAAGCGACTACTTGACCTTTTCTTTGTTGTTGAATCTCTATTAGGTTTTCAGAAAAATTATGGCCCCATGAAGTCATATGTTTTTCACCTTAGCATTTACGGAATTTACTAAGTCGCGGTTACTTTATTACGTCCGATTTCTTTTTTTGGTTTGTTCAAAATATAGAACTTAAATTCCGTTTTCAAGCTTTCTCCCACTATTGACCAATGACCATCACAGGTCCAGAATCCAGATCCTAACTCTCAGAGGTCTAACAAAGAGAAACTTTTCATAGAGAAAGGCAAGCAACTTGGCTGCAGAGAATTGTTCCTATAAGCGGTCGACCTTGAAATTGCGTTTGAATATGGAAATGTGGATAAAGAGAAGGTTAAAGGAAAAGAAAATTTTCTTGGATGGAAAAAGAAGAGCGGAAGCAATGTGAGAGCAGAAGTTCAGTTCCATGTGACAAATTCCTGCGCATATTGGCCTGTATATTTCCTCTATTGGAGAGAAGCTCAGCCGAACTGCGAGTCAGTACTAGTGTAACAGGTGCCAACGTAACAAATGCGCCGACGCTCTAGCGAATGCTACTCCAATTTCGGTAGGAGATTTGCATATTTATCTTTCTATTCCATTATGTATTGTTAACTTGCTACATGCGGAGCCGATAAAAAAAACTTGCTACATGCGGATGCTACTGGGGGAGAATACTATGTGATGCTGGTGAATTTGCAAATTCAACTATATATTGCAATCAATTCTACAGAAATCATTACCAAAACACATAAGAGAGGAGAGAGAAAAAAAAAAAAAAAGAAAAAAAAAAGAGCAAATCAAAGACAGAATAGTGGAGAACTTTATGAAAGAAAAGAAAAGAAAAGTAAAGAATAAGGGGACAAAACCAACAGAGAGGGCACAAAATTAGAAATCACGTAGGCGAATACGTGAAATTTTGGTTGTGTAAAACATGAACAGAACTCAATACTTAACCTCTGTAAGTAGACAGGAGTACCAGCAATCTTCACTCTAATACACAGGAACCAGAACAATTGCCAATGCACTCGAACGCATATAGAAGGACCTATGCATGATCAAAATTCTTGCTACAGGGCAGCTCAGACAGAAAATCCAAATTTGATGGCTCAGCAATGATCCTGAACTAGAGCTTTTCTCTCATTATACCTTACTTCGATCCTGCAACACATGCAGACCCAGCCTAATCAACAGAGGACATAAATAATCAATTATAATTCATCATTTCTGTGGGTGAGTTCTCTCATAACATCCGTATAGACACATTCTTTTTACAAGTGATGACAAAAATAATTTACCGTAGTGAGCCAAGCTGACAATGGTCATTTGAAGCTTAAACCTTGTTCAGTGTGCTGAACATTAAGCTTCATTGAAAATGATGAGCATGTCTCAAGCTACCCTAAGAGGTTAAACGAATTTGGTGTGCAAGTACCTTGACGGATTTTAAAAAGTAGAAACTATCTTGACAGTTCAGAGAGATCTGCGTTTTGGTTTACTTTGTTTTGCTTGTTAAGAAAATAGTACAAACATGGAATTAAAGCATTCAAATCAAAACTCATCAACAATAGTACGAACATGGAATTAAAGCATTCAAATCAAAACTCATCGACAATGAGAGCAGAGGCAATTGGCCAATGCAAAAAGCTCGAACACTCCTTAGCACGTGGACACCTAAATAAAGTACTCTATATCTAAAAAATAAGATCACAACGTAAAGGAATGCACTAATGGCACAAATAAAGAAAAATCAATAAAAAAAGTCTTGCCAAAAGCTCTTGAAAGCTTAGCTCTAATACCATGTTAAAACATCCAACTCACAACCAATTAACAACGAGCAAAGAGACCACCCATGCTCTGGCTATGGAAGAGATAATTCACCGATGTGGACAAGCTCTACACATGGCTTATGGAAACAATAAATTTACAAGCTGTTAAAGCAAAACACAAGCAACTTGTTCATTGACCAGGCCCACATATAATTTCTGAAGCAGTCTGCAATATCTGATAGGAAGCAGTCCGCATGAGCAATGAGATGAATTTTAGTTGTCACCTACCATGAGCTGACCCCAGACAGTTTATGAAAGGGCCAAACTCTTGGTTGGTAAGTAGATTGAACTGGGAAGTTGTCACACTTCAAAGAGGGCGAGAATGCTTTTACAGTTCCAGAGCCTTGAAAACTGGAAAACTTAAGGGTAGAATTTGAAACTTGAGGAGGTTTGAGATGATGGACGTCAGACCAACATAACTCCTGATGTCACCCTCCGAAGGGGTTGAGTCTATGAAAGAGTCAGACTCTTGATAGCTAAGCTTAGATGGACCAGGAGAGCAAAGATTTCATTCTGGGTAGTTTATTAGAGGACCAGGTTCTTGAGTTATGGATGTCTGGGCATTAAAATATCTAAAGAAAAATGTTTCTTGATAAATGATATCAAAGTTAGAGAGGAAAAGTTGCCATTTCTATCACTTCAATGACCATGGATAGTACTGCTTGGCAAAATTAAAGTCTGAATAAGAGTAATTTCAAGCAGAAAGGATCTGACAAACCAGGAAAATAGGTAATTACAGGGGACTTGTGCTTTTGAGGTCCACTTAATTAATCTGTTGGTTGTGATGTTTGAGCGTGTTGGTCCTCGATTAAGCTCTGTACTCTCTGCAACAAAATAGCAGATAAGCATTTCATGTTTGAAAGAAAGAGTGAGCAATCTCACATACTGAGTTGATCAAATATTACCTACAAACTGAAGGGGTCATTACCTTCACAGAAGATCCAACCTCCTCTAGTTTTTGCAAAAGTATTAGCTCCCCTGATTGAGAAAAAGAATCTTGCCTCAAAGATTTTGATGGAGACATCTGCATATGATCAATGGAGTAACAAATAACTAGTGAGGCTGCGTGAGAAAGAGATTTTCAAGAAATAAGGTATTTGATCGACTAATCAAGAAAGGCTTCTTTTGAGCCAACATGACATTGTAGAGGGGCAAAATATCACAAGCAAAATCCAAGAAGAAGAAAAAACTACTTAATGAGCGAGCCATGCTCAAGTATTTAGGCATACCCATGCTGCAGCTGAGGGGCCAATCCTCAAATTTGGAACATCTTCAATAGTGGAAACATGCCTAGAGAAAGCCTCACTTCTCATATTTGAAAGATGCATTGTAACAGCCTGAAAGGTATCAAGGTTATAAATTCCTATTATACTTCCAAACGAAAATACCCATATTAATTACAGTTTGCAGGTAAGGTATATACCTTCCTAAAAGCACGAGGATTTGCAACACCTTCAATTCGAACGTCATCACTTGGAGACCTTCTTACACCAACATTCTCAAACCTGATTGAGTATACACCAAAAAGGGACTGCAGATATCCTGAGAATAGCAATGGCTACATAATGAGACATGTAGTGACTGTGAAGCGAAGTCCCACGTCGTCTGGGTACCAAATTAATATGAAGTATAGAAGCGTGAGGGCACCCTCACTTCATGAGCTAGCTTTGGGGTTGAGTTGTACCCAAGACCATCTAATATGGTATTAGGGCTAGAAACCAGAGATGGGTAGGGTGCGTTTCTCTGGCCTGCACACAGCAAGTGCTGCTACGTAAGCACCTCGTGCGTGCGGGAGGGCGTAAAGCAAAGTATATAAGCATGAGGGCACCCTCACTTCATGAGCTAGCTTTTGGGGCTGAGTTCTACCCTAGACCGTGTAACAGTGATAAGCCATACTCAAGAGAAAAGAATGCACAGTATGTCAACATCTATAGTTAATGTACACAATTATGTCATGATACAAAGGGGGTGTACAGGTTACCCTGCTTTGGTGTGCTTACAAGTTTGAAAGGAATAAACATTAGTCTAACCAAATGTGCTATGCAAAAAATATTACTGTAACTTTTAATATCCAGGCAACCCCGCATACAGAGCATAAGACAACAGTTTTAGTTTTTACCTTGTTCTATCACAACATCAGCAACTGAAGGTAATGGAATGTGCTTCTCTTTCTTCAATACACCAAAACATGGAAATGGAACCGGCCTTACCAACTAAACAAGAAAATAGGAAAAAGGTGTTAGCTAAAAGGAAAACACAGGACTCGTAGAACTTCAGCAATATTAAACAGCATCTTCAATGCATTTAACTCATATAACATGACATCGAATTTTAGCAATCTTCTTACTTGGTAAACTAAAGATTGACGTCCCAAAAATACACTGAAAATATTTGCACTACGCACCCCAATTGACATAAATTTTCATTTACCAAACCATAAACACCATTGCTAGTATAATGTGCACCTCAATAAACTCAACCGCAAGATCACAAATCCAGTCTAGTTCTCGTATCATGCTTCTTTAACTACTACTAGTAACAAACTCCAAAAGCATTCATAAAACACAAAAGTCGCAGTCAAATTCACTGAAAAAGAACACTATTCTTTTCTTTTGCAAAAGAAAACAAAGGCCACAACTTTAAAAAGGAATGGGCAATTTACTTTGTAGACAATAGCATTGGGGGTGACATAGAGCTTCCTTGACCTAATATCTTTGCGCAGAATATATCTCCGAACAGGTACGTAAAGCAACATGAACAAACCAATCCCCCAAGCCAAAATCAAGAGCAACGAGTAAAGCACCCATCGAGAAGTTTGATACTTGATGAAATTCTCCTCCGTCTCTTCGAACGAAGCCGTGTAAAGAACCGTCTCCTCTTCCGCTTCGCCTTCGTTTTGCGATCCTTTTTGTGGTGACAACAAACCTCTCTCCAAATTCTCAACATCTACATATCCGTCTATAGATTCCATCTGAAACTGAAGCTGATCAACCAAATCGCTGCAATCCTAACCTAAGTGTCAGTTAATCTCTAACAGGAATGGAGAGGAGGTCCAGATTCGAGATGTGTGTAGATTGCTGATCCCAGTGTTCCTATGGAGAAATGGCGACCGTTTGGACTAGTTGTTGGGTACTCACAACGCACAGTGCTACGTTTATCCAGAGAACATCAGCGCCGTCCATTTCCAAAAAGTCCAGTAATATATAGTCTATCTAGAAAAAAAATTCGAGTAACTTTTTGGCTTTTCGTTTGTGTATTTTCATCACATCCGTTCGAAAAAATCATTAATTATTAAGAGTGAGTTTTTCACCAAAAATACTTTTGATATATTCGATATTTTCGCATTCACATTCATTTTAACTGACAAAAATATCGTAACGGAAACTCACCTAAGATTTCTTTTCACAAGTTACTTACTAGATACCAATAAGTTATTCTAATTTTTGTTAGAATTTTACATCATTTCATTCTTAGATCGTCATTTAACAATCCGGACAATCACATCAACTTAGTTTAATGATTTATTTCATCGCTTAGTTATATTTTTAGTACCATCTCCATTCACCGTAACAATTTCACTACATTTATTCTCTTTGTGGTTTAATTAGAAAATCTAGTACTATTGACGAGTGAAGAGAGTTAGACTCTGTTTGGAACATGTGGAAGGAAAGGAAAATGAAGGGAAAATGAGAATTTTTTTTCTCTTGGTTGTTTGGTTCCAGGTTTAAGAAGAGAAGGAAAAATGTGGTGGAAAATTGAGAGGAAGTCTGGAAAGGGGAAAAGAAAATAAGAGGGAAAAGAAAATTGAGAGATCTACAAGAGAAGAAATCGAAAGAGAGTTAAAGTTAGTTTGGGGCAGGGAAAGAGGATAGAGGGAGGAGAGGGTTGAGAGTTTCCTCTCTATTTTCCCTTTGAATCCAAACACGAGAAAGAATTTTCATTCCTACTTTCCTCTCATTTTCTTTTAGAACCAAACAAGAGAAAAAAAAACTATTTTCTTTATATTTTCTCTCTTAAATATTTTCCCTTCCTTTTCCTTTCCTTCCACATGTTCCAAACATAGCTTTAATATATATATATATATGTGTGTGTGTGTGTGTGTGTGTGTGTGTGTGTGTGTGTGTGACAAAAAGGACATGAAATAAGAGTAGTGATTTATTATTGAATATTTTGTTGTTATGATATTAAGACAATAAAATAAATATAAATAACTATATACACAAACGTTAATAATTATAATTGAAATCGGATCGGATTAAAATGGGATGAGGGAAGGAAATGTCAAACACATCCTATTATTGGATTGGAGAATACCTGCTCGGATCGAGATGGGGCGGGCAGAGCTAATTGCCATCCCGAAAAATCATTTGGGACGAAAAATTCAAAAAAACCCCTGACCTTTGGACCGAGTATTATAGAGACACCTGACCTTCAATAAACGTTAACTAAACCCCTGACCTTTGCATTCCGTTATCAATTAACACCCTCGTCCCATTTTCCGTCCAAATGCTAACGGAAAAGCTGATGTGGCGTTATCTGACTTAAAAAAAAAAAAAAAAACCCCTCTTTCTTTCTCCTCCCTAGTGGCGGAGGCACTCTTAGGCGGAGGCACTCTTAGGCCAGTGTGGGCACGTGCCCACACCGCCGTTCTCTATTTTTGCAATTTTTTTTTTTTGGGTTTTACAGTCAGAGGTTGTTCAGACTTGCTTCATGCATTTTGATTTTCCTCTCTAGTCAAAAGCAGGTCATCGATGCTGGGACTAGGAGATTCAAAAGAGATTTCTCTCTTGTGACTTGGCCCCAAGTAGTTGTCAAGTTTTGAACTTTGGATGTTTGGATCTTTCGCAAATTGTAGTTTCAGAACAAAATAATTATTATTATCTAGACAATTTTTCGCTCACAAACAACATACCCCATGATCTTTTGTTCACTGAAAAACAAAAAAGAGAATATTACCTACTTTAGACGGGACTTATATTGGATCCCCCTATTGATCGAAACGTTTATTATATGAATCTAATCTAGCGGTAATCATAAGAATTGCATATTCGTAAATGCTAGATCAAAGGATGCAATATTTTTTTGTCTAAAATTTTAACCCAAATTATAAAGCAAGATACGTGTTATTCGATCAAATACATTGTCATATAGGAATGTCCTCTCTTTGCACTTCTTGAATTGTTTAAATATTAAGCCCTACAAACTAAATGTGTTTTTATTGTCAAAATAATAACTCAATGTAGACAACTGCAATTTGAGCATTTTTCGTCTTTTTAGGTAAGTGAACTAAATAACAGTCAATCAAGTCTGAAATTCTCATTTCTTTCTCAAGCTGCAAAGGCAAGCGACAATCGTATTGTCAAAAATCACCAACTCGTGGTGAGTGGGTTATTGTCGGAACTCTTGTTTACAGTGCCCACACTCGTATGTAATCCTGGCTACGCCACTACTCCTCCCCTTATCTCTCTCCCTCAAACTGAATCCCCTCCTCTCTCCTCCGCCGATTCCAGCCACCATCTCCATAACCACCACTGCCGCTGCTTTCATGTCCACCTCCACCACTTCCATGCCCACTACCACAAAATATAAACTGGTTCGATAAACAAAAACCGTTAATGAATTTCACCGTAAAAGAAGAGGGATTGTGAAATGAAGGGAAGATACCTCCAGGAAGGGAACGAGAGATGCCGACGCATAAAGGGTTGCGAGCATTCGATTTGCGGGTGGATGAGAAAGAGGGGTTTTTTTTTTTAAGTCAGATAACGCCACATCAGCTTTTTCGTTAGCATTTGGACGAAAAATGGGACGAGGGTGTTAATTGATAACGGAATGCAAAGGTCAGGGGTTTAGTTAACGTTTATTGAAGGTCATGTGTCTCTATAATACTCGGGAGTTTTTTTGAATCTCCCCCAACCCCACCCCGCCCCCCCCCCCCCCCCCCCCCCCCCCCCCCCCCCCCCCACAACCGACGTAGGATAAGTTAAACCCTAGACAAATGTCTTAGCTTCAAAAACAAGTAAACCGGTTTTATTTTTTTTATTGGCAAGCGCCAAGCGGGCGCACCGGCACAGGTCTTCTCCGTCGAACGAAAAAAGCAAAAATTGCAGGGTAAATTCATCTAAGGGAAGAAAAAACGGCGGGGCGGCGGCAGCAGCTAATCGAAGATGGAGAAAAGGAGAAGAGCGGTAGAAGTAGAAAATATGGAGGAAAAGAAGAAGAATACGAAAACGAAGACGAATGGAGAAGAGTCGCAAGTGTTCGCCTCTTGCTCCTTCTCCAGTCTCGGCCTTCACCCTAACTTGTGTGACCTTCTCCGAGGTCTCTCTCTCTCTCTCTCTCTCTCTCTCTCTCTCTCTCTCTCTCTCTCAATATGCCTATGTGTAAATGATTATCTTTATGTCCAATCATATTGTTTATGGAAAACAGACTACATGATAACAAAAATGCTAAATTCGAGTGAAAGAATGAATCTTTTGATAAATGGCGATAAACCTCAGAACCTGCTATTGGATTGGGATAAATGATAACATTTTGATGGTTATTATGCATATGTGAACGTAGTTTTGGTGCTCACAATGAGCTGAAAGTCTATGTATATTTGCTTTCAAAAGCATTTGTCAAGAAGTGCCTTTTCCAGTGCTGAAGTAATCCATGAATTTGCTTATTTTACAAAAATGTCATGTGTTTTCTGTATTCCGCTGCAGATAGAATGGGCTTTGAAGCTCCTACACTCATCCAGGCTCAGGCAATACCTGTTATTCTCTCCGGGAAACACGTGTACTCTCCCTTCTCATCCTAGTTTTCATTTCTTTTCTTTTTCTTTAGTTTTTTCGCAATTGTTTCTAATTTGTTGTGTGTTTGTTTCTGTTCCTCGATGGAAAATTTAGTCTTGTTAATGCGGCTACAGGAACGGGCAAGACTGTTGCATACTTGGCTCCAATTATCCATCACTTGCAGAAGTATGATCCTCGAATTCAGCGGTCTGATGGAACTTTTGGTATGTGTTTTTCAGTCAGGACAGCAGTTTCTCCATTATGGAAGATGTGAATCCTACCGTGATTTCAAGTTTGAGTTAAACCATAGATTTTCAAGGAGATGTATTTTTCTATGGGTTGCAACAGGATCAAGAAAATAACAAAGACCTCAGATGCCATTCTCCTTTTTCTGTTCTTGAGAGGGGAAATTTTACTTTTCGATACATCATAAGCAATTTTGGATATGTTGCTTGTTCATGCA
This sequence comes from Vaccinium darrowii, assembly GCA_020921065.1. Classification (NCBI taxonomy): domain Eukaryota; kingdom Viridiplantae; phylum Streptophyta; class Magnoliopsida; order Ericales; family Ericaceae; genus Vaccinium; species Vaccinium darrowii. Next base: position 43,975,945 of record CM037158.1, on the reverse strand, counting down.
TTGAATAAATAAGTGACTAAATTATTTTGAACTTTTTTACATAAAAGTATTTCTTTTCCTGCTTTTCATGTCTTTTTGCAACAACTTGTATATTTTCCAATGCAATGTGTAGAACTTAAGTTTTTGTGTCTCATTGGAGGTTCAGAGACACAAGTCACACAACCAACAACGACCAGTAGCTAAGTTCTGTAATCCTTATTACTGAATGGGAAGAATGAGTTAAATTGGTTTACTTATTCGATGGGTTATGTTCTTGATGTCGTGCTATAGAAGGAACTGCTCTTGCTCTTCCTGTTTTGCTTTATGTGTATATATCTGTTTATTTATTGTCTAAATATAATGATCTGCTTCTTTAGATTGCTTTGCACAAATTGGTTGTCCTAATGTTGTGAGTTTGAAGGAAAACAATACCACTAATGTTGTGGGTTATACCTGTCGGACCTTCAAAAAGTTTAATATGAGTAAAAAGTTCTCAATTTTGTTAGACATTACAGGTTCTTGCTTTCTTCATTTTTCTTTGATGGATATTGTTAGAGCTTATCCCACATTGGTTAATGAAGACTCCAAAACTAGTATATGAGCTAGTGCTCTCCACTCATTGCCAATTGGTTTTTAGCCAGATGCTTTAACTGATATAAGGCTTTGAGATCCTCGCTCCTCCTTTTCTTTTCTTTTTCACAAGAAATTTATAATTGTTCTATTTTGTCATTAGTGCATTGCCTTGTGTGCTTAGACCATTCACAATTACTGATATTTTTGTGGTAGCGTTGGTTCTTGTACCAACGCATGAGTTATGCATGCAGGTTTATGAAATCTTGCAAAAGTTATTGCATCGCTTTCACTGGATTGTCCCAGGCTATATAATGGGTGGTGAAAATAGGTCAAAAGAAAAGGCCAGGTTGCGTAAAGGTATGTCGTCATGATTAATAACTATGTCGTTACTTAAGATTTGGGCATATAATCTTGCGGGTTAAATTGGTTTAAGCACCGTACAGTGTTGAATCCTCTAGCAGCCTTGACTTGACTTGTCGAGTTGTTAAGTTCCAATGTTTAAAGCCCTGTCTGGTCGTCAAGCTGGAAATTTCCTGGATCAGCCTTTCCAGTTAATTTCAAAGGCCTATAATGACATGACTCCCTCTATGCAACCACACTTCAGGTGTAAACTAGTCTGATTAAAAGAAAAGGTGTAAACTTGTAGTCGTTGATTTTCTTGTACTTGTTAAACTCTTCGAATTGAATTGTTATTTTTGACATTTGTAACTTTGTTCATTTATCATTTCTTATTTGAAAGAGGAAGCAGGAAATCATTTAATTTATTGAGTCGGTTATTTTCTTTATTTTTATCTGTCCCAATTTCAGGTTGACTGTTGTCCTGTTAGTTATTTCAACATCCCCATTTCCTACATGCTTATTTTGCGAACTGGTTCTTGAATTGTCTGCATCTTGTGACATCAGGGTGTTGTTTTTCTTTTCAAATATCTCATAAAAAGTTCTGAATCTCTTATTAATACGTGACCAACAGCTAACATCTCTGACTTATGGTCATTTCCAGGCATATCTATTCTTGTTGCAACCCCTGGGCGCCTTTTGGATCATCTAAAAAATACGGCATCATTTGTGTACTCAAATTTGCGATGGATAATATTTGATGAAGCAGATATGTAATATTTAAATTCTATAGATGCAACTTTGTATTTCTTTTCCTCATTATTCTCCCTGAGGTCTCTAATTTATCATTGACTTTGGTTGTGCGCCTTAACAGGATTCTAGAATTAGGTTTCGGTAAAGACATTGAGGAGATACTTGAACTATTGGGTTCCAGGAAAAGCAGGTCCCCTAGCAAGGAGAAGCCAATTTCAAGGATTTCTGACTTTCAGAGACAAAATTTGCTTTTGTCAGCCACCCTAAATGACAAAGTAAATAATCTTGCTAAAATAAGTTTAGAAAATCCTATAATGATTGGTCTTGATGACATGACGTTGCAAATGAGTCCGTCTCTTGAAGGTTTGAAATCTTTAGGATCTAATGTGGAGAACGAGTTAGAGCACTCAGAAAAGATAGTTAGATCCTCAAATGATGAATATAAGCTTCCAGTTCAGTTATTTCAGAGATATGTTAAAGGTAAATGTGACACAGTCTGATATGGTGCCTTTGATTGATACTATGATATGATTTAGGAGTTCTGACTAAATTTTCTCTGCAGTGCCCTGTGGTTCGCGGCTTGTTGTCCTTCTATCCATTCTGAAGTCTCTTTTTGAGAGAGAAACATCCTATAAGGTAAGGCCATCCGTCTATTTCCAAACTGCTTGTGGTTCTACACTTTCTATAAAGATGTTCCTTTGTATAAATTCGCAGCATAAGAATTGTGCTTGGTAATCAGCACAAGATCCACATGTGCCTTTAAATTTTTGTATTCATTGTTCGGTAAGTGATTAAGCGACATGCCTACTTTTTCCTTTCTGTTCTTTGAACCTTATTCACATTTGCAAGTTATGAGGGAGTCGTCGAGGATATTCCCTTTAATTCCTAGTAACCATTTGCATAATATCAGTCGTCGGACCAATTTCCGCCCCCTCTTCTAAAAACAATTGGTGTTAGAAAGGGCTTCACTTAAGTCTTTTATGGCATTTGACATCGCACTCATGGGTCTCTTTTTAGAGTGGTCACAAGAAGAAACATTTTGTTCCCTACAATATCTATCGACAAGTTGCTCTGGCAACAAAATGCAACTGACTAATAGTATGGAGGTCACTATGAACTTGGTTGGAGTCCCACATCATGATCAACTTATCTTTTTGTTGAGCTTGGAGTGCCCCCATGAATTTGGTTACACAATGCCACTCCTTGCAACCACTCTAAAACAGACTTGTGGGTGCGATGTTGAATGCCATTAAGAGACTTAATTGAAACCTTCCCTAACACCAATTGGTTTTAGGGGAGAGAGTGAAAAATGATCTGACAAGTGGTATCAGAGCTAGGAGGTTATGGTTCATTTGCGGGAGCATTATCGTGAGGGAGGGATTGTTGGGCCCGGAGTGCCTCTATGGATTTGGTTACACAATGGCACTCCTTGCAACTGATGTCAAATGCTGTAGAGACTTAATTGAAACCCTCCCTAACACCAATCGGTTTTTGGCAAGATGGTGGAAAACAATCCGATGCTTTTCATTTAGTCTGGAGAATCTCTCTCTCTCTCTCTCTCTCTCTCTCTCTCTCTCGGAAGAGAATATCATATTTATCATATGAACTAACCTGTTAGAGACAGTTGTATTACTTAAGTGCATGTGTTTATTATTCTAGCTTGTCATGTTATCTCATGCATTCATTTTACAGATTGTGGTGTTCTTTTCAACATGCAATGCAGTCGATTTTCACTATTCACTGCTCAATGAATTCCCATCACTGTCCAAAATGCAATCGGAAGCTGAAGCTATGCAACTATTTCTGAAATGCAAACTGTTTAGGTTACATGGAAACATGAAGCATGAGGACCGGAGAACTACATTCCAGTCCTTCAAAACAGAGAAAGTAGCCCTTCTCTTGTCCACAGATGTTGCTGCTAGAGGCTTGGATTTTCCAAAAGTTAGATGCATTATACAGTATGATTCTCCAGGGGAAGCTACTGAATATGTGCACAGGTACCTTCTGGTATTAAGATTATCCTTTCTTCTGGTGGCTGCCATATTTAAGTTAGTTTGCCCTCCTGGGTAGGTTCTATCCTCTGCATGCTTGCACTTGTGTGCTCATGTTGGATGTGCATATAGTTTTCCAATATTTGGTGATTCGGTAATAAATGAGTGTGCTGGTATGTGCCACTGGCTTTGTGTTTCAGGAGCTTTATACACCACAACTGTCTTTGACCTGTCAATCCCATTTGAGTGTCTTGTAGACAAGAATCATTATTAATTTATCATTGTCTTTATCGTTAACTATCTCGTACATGCCACATGTTTATTTGTAATTTGTTGATTTATTAGCTCATTTTCCTACCCTGGAAGTTATAAGCCTGGTCTATTAAGAGTAAAATCCAGTTCATGTCTCATGTGCGCGCTTGTCAAGATTACCTCTCAAAATGGACAAAGAGTGGGTGTGGGGGTTTAATGCTTATCTTTGATCTGCGTTTCAGGGTTGGAAGAACTGCTCGCTTGGGGGAAAGGGGAGATTCTTTGTTATTTTTACAACCTGTTGAGATGGATTATTTGCAAGAACTGGAGAAACATGGGGTGTCACTATCAGAGTATCCCCTTCTCAAAGTGTTGGATAGTTTCCCTGTATACAGTCAGAAGCACAATGTCAAAAAGTTTGTTTCCATAGAGATGCATCCCTGGGTGCTTAATTTGCAGAAGGCACTTGAATCTTTTGTCATTGCAGAGGTATGAACCTCCTGAATTGATCTTGTTCAAATTTAGTGATCATAATTCTGTGTTTTGTAGACCTACCTCTAAACAATTTTGTCGATCTCTTTTATTGGTTTTGGCAAGGTATATGTTCTCTTGATTAACAGCTCTCTCTCCAGAGTACACAGATACCCACCTTCTTCTTCAACCCCTTTTCTTTCATGATATTTGTGGTCGATGTGGCTTCTTACAGTTTGTAATTTTTAAGGAGTCCCAAGCAAGGAAAGCGAATTAAAAATGGTCATATTAATATATTATCTGATCTCAGTCTTCGGACAGGTATATGCTTCGTATGGAAATGGACTTGAACTTTTCAAATATGACTTCGTTATGATAGTCACCAATCAAATAATTAAAATCGTTTCCATAGTTGTATAGAAAATATTTTCCTCAAGTTCCTCCTTGGATGTTCGAACATGAGGTTTGGCTACTGGGCCAGGAACTTTGAGGTTATGAAGTGGAAATCTGTCACATGTCTGCTCCAAATCGCATCCAGTTTCCGATGACTCCATTTACTTCCTTAGAAAATTTTCAGTTGGTTCATTAGTTTCATATTTTGAATCCAGGATCACATTTATTTTATACGCTAGAAGTTGATGTTTTGATCTCATCTCATCTCAGCCCCAGATGAAGAAGTTGGCAAAGGATGCATTTTGTTCTTGGGTCCGCGCATACACAGCCCATCGAGGTGAACTCAAAAGTATTTTCATGGTGAAAAAACTTCACTTGGGGCATGTCGCAAGAAGTTTTGCATTGAAAGAACAACCCTCGTTGGTCGGCCAATCGTTTCAAATGCAGTCAAAGAAGAGGAAGAGGGATCAAAATCAAAAGGGACTATCAAAAAAGAGGAAGGGTGCAAGAAAATCATGAATTCGTGCCGTAAGGGAGATTGCTCATCATATGCCCAGTTGGCAGGTTGCAGAGTGATACATATATTGGACTAAATTCACCAGTTTTGGTTGTGTCGGTGGACGGTTTGGGTCGTTTGGCTAATTCTCCGTATCGTAAGGCCCCAAGCTGAGCAATTGGAAGCTAAATTACAGCAATCCTGTATTGTATTTTAACATTGTGACTGAATCACTTTGGTCTGGTTGTGTGTGTACCTTATATTATTGTTCATTCCATGAACATGGATAATTCACAGTTTTAACTGAAATCTTGTATTTCAAATTTTGTAGTTCAGAGTTTGATTATTGCTTGCTGAAATTACTGGAATTGTTTTCTCAGATTCCTCTCTACATTTGACATTGGTCTTATCTGTCAGTGGTCTTTTTCAGCTGTCAACTAGTCAACATTTCGCTACTCACAATGTCACACCCCACAAGCTAATGGGGATGGGGCCCAGATATTTGACAGGGCGCACCTTAGGGAATTGCAAGCTTAGGTGGCTGGATGTCCATAAACGCAATGGTGATTGATGAGGTGTTCATCTTCCCACGTCAGGAGAGTTGCCTGCTTCTGGTCTACTTCACTTTTGGGTCCATAATAGACATCATACTCGTCACAGTTGGCCATCGTCCAATTAAGCTTAGGCCCGGAACTCTTGGCCCGCTTCGTGTCCTGATCTATGAAAACTCCCTTTCAGGGCTTATTTGGGAGCCTCATTTTGGCTTATGCATCGTTCATTTTCCCATTCTGGGTGTTTGAGAGCCTCATTCTAGACTTCATTTTGTTCCTCGTGATTGTAATAGGGTGGCTAACACTATAGCCAAGTATGCCCTATCATTGGATGGCCCGCTAATCTGGCAAGAGGTTGTTCCGAACTGGATTGGTCGGGAAGCATCCCTCGATGTTTCTTCATTATCATTACCATGAATAAATGTTTGCCGATTGATAAAAAAAAAAAAAAAAAAAATCACACAGCCTTAGAGGTACTTTTGTATTCTCATTTTTGCGTTCCGGTAACAAAACCTCATCATAATCTATTTTGAAGATTACTTCCAAATACTACTCTGCTGCAAAATCTATTTTGCATTCATCGATCAAAAACTCTGCGGACTAATAATCGATTCTGACCATAAATAAAAAATCTGTTATTCACAATCCAAAATGCAAAAAATAACAGGCCTTCAATATGCTGTCAAATTCCTATCTCCTTCTTGAATTATTTGTAAATTGTACTAGGGTTCTTCATTTTTTTTCCCGAGATGCGAAAGTTTTTTTTTTTTTTTGATCCGCTGGAAATGGAAAAGTGAAACCAGCACTTTTAGTTGTTGCACTTGATAAAAAGCACGAGATTTATATTTCATGATTACGGTGGATGACTATGTTGTCAGGCCAGTCTTCGTTTTAGAAGACAAAATAATGCTCGAAATGAATATTCTCATTAGACATTTAGCTTTTGCAATTCTAGGTTACTGATAATAAGTCCTATTCTAAAAGTAAATTTCTAACCAGTTTATGAAATAGCATTACTGTCGAGTTTTTGAATTGAAACTGTGGCTTCGTGGAGAATTGAACAAATAGGGCCTCGTTGTACCCAAAAAATGTACTTAGAGATCCCTAGTATACAGTTATAATATAGAGATTGTACACTCGGATGACAATTATAGTCCTCTTCCCCCGGGCCAAATTAGGAATTATCTGTTCTAAGAGCATCTCCAGTTGTCAACTTGCAATCGTTGGGTCACACATACATATCACGGCTGTTAGAGCCATTATATCCCAATCCTTGGAAGAAATGGCCCAGGTCTTATTTTTTTTTTTGGTAAATCAACTTGAAATTAATAGAGATTAATCGAATATACAGCCTACAAGGGGCATACTCCAGGAAGGACAAAAGAAAATAAAAGAAAGAAAAAGAAAAGTGCGTACTCCCCGGCACAACCCGTCTGGGTGGGATAGTATGATTCCAGCACAACTCGCCGAGATAAGTATAAGTATGCATAAAGCAGTAAGGGTAGCTAAAACAACAATATTTTGAGTACATAACATTTGGAATGTGAGTTGCACGTGTTGGCCTAGACTTTCTTCGAGCCGGAGTTCTCTCTGGAGTTGTCTTGCCTCCTTGCGACTATTCGTGGAGTTAAGGGTTCCTTCCACCTCTCCACAACCGAGACTGTGTTACATGTGTACGTAGCAGTATATTCATTTCTCTCTTCCGTATTTTTACCTTACTTATGTGAGGCAAGACACCATCAACACTTAGATATGACTCTTCTGCAAACCACACCTCGCGACAGACCTGCCATCGACCTCGCCACATCCAACTGAAACTGTTGAAACAACAGATAGCCCTCTGGACTAATGAATCACATGTACAACGGAACACACATCATCTCATATGCTTAAGACCCGCTAGATCTCCACTATGGTAACAACAACAACAACATAGAACCTTAGCGCCTAGGGTATGAGTCTCTAGTAGAACACCAACAAGCAATAATGCCCGAGGGAACTCATCAGAACCCTGGCCTACTACGCTGAACACATGCCTAATTCACCCGAATCTGCAAACACCCTCATCCAAACTCCAAAGTTGTCATAATAACCCAGAAGAGATAGAGCAAGATCATGAAAATAAAGAATAGCCCGTGGTGTTATCAAATGATCAAGGATAGGTGAACTCTCCAACCAATTGACAAAGTCAGCCCCAAGGGATAACCCTCGGATCAGATAAAACCAGGTCACCACTATGTAGAACACAGCCAAAGGTAATCTCCGTCATCAGGCTCCATACACACATAATCAACTAAAGGTGCAGCTATCCTAATCCATAAATCCCCACACACGGTAAAGTAAAGGAATGACCTCTGCAATGAATACAAAAAATGCACAAAGAACTACCTACCTAGGGTGTGGGGATTTACAAGACACAAGGGTATGTGAGGAAATACATGGCCTACCTAGGTACGGAGTAATTCTTAGTTAGGTAATTTTCTCCGTTCCTTTTTAAGTGTGTAGTTTCGTAATTCTAACTTATTAAGGAAGCATAATCATTACACTTTTCACATCAATTTTTAAATTTACTTTCCACTATTGCCCTCGATGGAGACATTATTATTAAACTTTACCCACCAACTTTTTAAAAAGGAATCTACTTTTAAGGGCAAAATAGAAAATGTACCAACTTTTACCCACTAACTTTTTAGCATCACACTTATTTAGGAACAGTCCAAAATTGAATACAATACTCTTTTTGAGAAACGGAGGAAGTAATATTTAATGATCTCTTTTATGTCCGAAATAAAACACTCTCAATAATGGAAGATTCACCCCTGAAAGGTGCAAAACCTTTTGCCACAGTATGCATTGGGAATTATTAACAAAACCCACGTGAAGAGCAATAACAGAACACAAATAAACTAGTAGGAATAAGTAAGCAAACAGCTAGCTGTGACTGTGAAGGGGGGAAGGAAGGTGCGTAGGAAAGAAACAATGTGGAATTATTTAAGGTATCCCTTGTCGGTGTTTAAATGCATTGAGTAGCCAAATAGCTCTTGCTTACAGCTTACATATGGAAGGAAAGCAAAAAACAACCTAAAAAAAAAATTACAGCAATCATCAATACACACATAGCCCATTTTTTTGCATGAAAATAGGGTTTTAACTGTGAGGTGGCTTAAAAGATACGGGAGACCGGTAAATAGTAGGAGTAATTATCTGTCAAAAGGACATGGGAGACGAAACAAGTGGGTTAAAGTATCATGCAAAAAACATATTTCTGTAACAGAGAGGATATAAAGAAAAGTATACTTTGTATGTCTGTTTTTTGCTACACACTGGGAATTGGGATTCACTTGTTTATATAAGACCCATAACTCCATAAGACTAATTTAACTTCTTCTTTTTATCTTTTAATTCGAGCACGAGCTCTGTTGGTGTAATAAATGAGCAGATCACAAAACTCTAAAGCTCTTCTCGCCTTGAAAAAGCTTCGCTCGTTTGTATAGGCTTGACTCATTTATATGGATTCGTTTTGTATTTCAACAAGACTCGCCTCGTCAAGGGCTTGACTCGCTTATAGTAATTGGACAATAAAACAAATTTCAGCCAGGTTTGGCCTAATAAGCCACTTTGATTTATTTTTTCGTTCTTATTTGAGTTTTTATCTGCGTAGCTAGTTTTGCGTCAAGTTTTTATGGATTATTGGTTCATCTCGACGAGAAGAATCAATAAAGTTAAAAAATAATGATCGGAACTCTTAGTTTTTTTTAATAAAGACGAAAATAAGTAAAAAATCTTTCTTTAAGACTTATTTTTGTTTTTATTCAAAAAAAATTAAATTTGAATCATAATTTTTTTTACTTTTTTGAGTTGTCTCATTGAAATGAACCAATAATATCCAAAAACAAATTGATGAAAAACTAACTAATGCAAAAAAGAAAATTTTAAATTAAGACAAAATAAATAAATAAATCATTTGACTTATTAGGCCAAACTTGACCTTCAACTTGTAAGTCATGTTTCAAAAACCAATTATAGTTGATCAAGTGGAAAGTTTTTCCTCACCTACAATCGATCAAAACTATGTTGTCCATTTACGACTCCTAGTTCTAAAAAGTGTTGAAGGGATAAAATTTTGGATGAATTCCTTGTTATAGAAACAAGATTCTATATGTAAAGTGTTTTTCCCAAAACCCTTAGATATGGGAAACCAGATTAACTCGAATAAACTTTTCTTGGGATAAGCCAGAGATTTCTCAGCATCCCTCTACTTAATATGGATTCCACGTACGCTTGCTAGACAATATAATGTTAGTGTGTAAGTCTTTATTACCACGCGCGCCAACTTCATGTCTACAGGAGTAGGAGTTGAACCCTAAATCTCACGCTCGAATTAAACGAGCGTTGCATTAATCATTGAACCAAACCCCGAGTTGATTCCACGTATGTCGGACCAGAACTGATCGATCACAAGGCTGTTGAAATACGCCCGAAGACACTGGATAATTTTCCCCTCAAGAAAACTACTCCAGAGAAGGTCCCCTTGCCCTTATCTATGGCGTAAATCCCGTTTCCTGCCTACCTTCCATGGTTTTTTCTGCCTTATTATATCGATATATCTCTATCTACTGTTGTTGTACATATATGGAGAATAGTTCATTCATTCATTTTATAATATATGCTCAATGCTGATCTTTATAGTCTATTGGATTTTATTAGTTGTCAAAGTTTTACGGCATATACTCTACACAAGATTATGTCATCACATTATAAACTTATGGGCCTCAGTTTTTACATATCTTCCGGCATCACTTTCAATCACCACAAACCTCCTCGAAAACTCGGAGGCATGAGTGGCGCACGCAAGATTCTGCAGGGAACCAAATTACATGTATTCATAAATTAACACCAAAATATCATCACCAGTCACTCAATTTTGAAGGGACCTATCTTCATAATTTTTATAAACAAAACCTAAAATTTAGTAAAAATAATGATATAGTTGAAAGGTGCGCAGATGCTCGGGCCCGCTTGCACCCTCGAGGTCCGTCCTTGGTTGCCCTTGGTATGTGTACCATCTTCATATGTCAAAATATCCGCTCTTCTTTTTAGTGGAAAATATGTTAGGTGCGTTATCGCTTTTGATATATAGCACTGTCACTTTCCTCTGTAAGCATCATTGTTTTTTTTTTTTTTGCTCGTCGAATTTTTCTGTTAAAGAATTTGTCAAACATTTTCGTTGCTTCAAAAACTCCCCCATGAGTGTCGCTCAACGCTAATATCGCAGCGATCTGTATCTTTTTGCAAGCTATTAAATTCGTTATTCTTTAGGAATTATTTAATGTGGTATGTCCCGGTATTATTAGTACTTATATATTGTTGAGTTGCCACAAATTAAATCGACTCATTAAATACTTAATGTTTGTTTTTCTTTACACATATAACATATATTTAAGGGGAGCATATATGACGATGGCTATTCGGTGACCTGGATTATCTATGGGAATTTCTTCGATCTTGATCATGTGAGGGTTTCAACAAGGAGTTGTCATAAGAAGAATAAAATCTTTTTACTTTTTCTTTTTTACTGGCAAGACTAAAAACTTATTACTCTTTGTGTGGCTGTAGATTGTGTCACAAATTAATTTATAGAAAATCATATAAACAGAAAAATGGGAAGGAGATCAAATGCTCCTTCTTGCTTAGTTGATGCAGAGAATAAATACGTATGTCAGTACATCATATAAAAGTCAAATTAGTAGATTAAACAACAAGAAAAGTTCAATCTCTCTCCATAAATTCGAATTTTCAGACCCGTTATAGAAGGCAAGCGTAAGAATTAGCTCGGAAACATCATACTTGTATGTATACCATAGGAGAGAAAAAAAGGTACGAATTAGGTTGAAAGGGGCGGAATTAAGGAGTATAGTAGGGTGTAGCTGCAATTGATGCAAACCTCACAAAAATTTCTTAAGCTTTATCCTAATAAAGTTGGAAAATTGGGAGTGGAAGATGATTGATTGAACCCCACCCCACCCCCAAACCAATATCACCCCACCTTTAGTTATAATGGCGCAATAAAAGTTAGGGGGGTGGTGCCCCACGGGGGAAGGCCAAATATTGTGTCTAATCTTTCCTCAGTGGACTGGATTTGGATTGGATACTACAAAATGCTTTCAACTGCCCTTTGCAAGCTAGCAGATATTGTGGAATCACCTGGATGCCGACCTCACATATCTCTCTCTCCCTCTCTCTCTCTCTCTCTCATATTTTACATGCAATGGATTCAAAATTTCAAATAGGGTTTCAATTCTCTCTCAAGCAGGATAGAGTCAGGAATTTCCCTACGCCATGGCGAATTTTTTCTCTAAAATATTTGCAGGGGCGAGCTTATATTATTTATAAGAAAAATATTCTTAGCTATATAATACTACTAGAGGTTTTTTTTTCCCCTTGCAGGAGCAACCGCTCCTATTGGCCCCCCTGGCTTTCAAGTAGAAGTTTTGAACTTAGACGGGATGGTCTAAATCTAGATTATACGTTCATATAATCCATAGACCATAGTTAGGTTTTGATCAGACGCATGTATCCAAACCATTAAATGCAGCAATAAATGATTAAGATTTGTACTAACACGTTCAGTCCAAATTAAGGACCAGAGAGATCCTATTCCAATCAAATGGTATTACATTACCTTGACTATAACACAATTTATTAGAGTAAGCTGGTTTCCCATTAAATGAATTTAAAGAGAAGGATATAGAGCCAACAATGGCACATGTGGTAGCGATCTGTCACTTTAACCATTTAAATTTTCTTTTTCTTTTTGTACTTTGGCCTGCCACCTCTAAATTAGAAGAGTAAAAGAAAATTGACAGCAACACTTCAATACTACTGAATTTCAATCTGTAAAGGCACTCTAAAATGATCTCTTTCCATGAATACGAGTTGATGACAATCTATTTATCTAAATTGGTACCAAAGTAAATGAGTTATTTCCAAGCCCTCAAATGGTTATCCACACCTGTTTGGGAAGTGTGAATATCAATTAAATTTGGAGAGTGTGAATATCAATTATCTAATAACTAAAAATTTAAGGCTAATTTTTATGACATCGTAATCTATTTATATATGGGAGGCCGGACTAGAGCTACGTGTAACGGTTGTAATCGCCAATAAACGATTAATAAGATGTTTACTTGATCACGTTTATTGAGATTAAACTTGTTGCTCCTTTCCGGTGGTGAGTTCTTCAATGGATTTTATCAAGATTTTGATAAAATCAGGATGTTGATTTTATCAAATGTTGATAAAATTCATTGGAGAATTACAAGCTCAACTCTCTTATATAAATTGCAGCAGCTTTATCCAGTTGTACATGTTGTGTATAGAGCATGCATCCTTCTAATGTATGCATACCTTTATACAAGGGTTGTTTAATTTCTTAACATTAGTTGGTGGGTTTGCTCCCTACACAATTGACCAGGATTCGATTCTTGAGGTCAAACTGCAACAAACTAATTAACTTCTTATAACTTCCCTAGACTTGGTGTGACGGCCTACCTTTGAACGGACAGATCAGATTTAGTCGAGGTGAGAAGGGAATGTGATTGGTACATGTGTACCGGGTGAATTTCACCCGTTGGATGCATTTTTTGGATGGATTTATGGGAAACTTTTCATGTACTGTATCAGACCTCAGGTGAGAATAAATTGACTCGAACACTCTTACCTATGGAACCCAAAAAAAAAAATTAACCATGCAGGGAAGGTTCTCTCTGTTGATAATTAAGCTACTGTAGTAAGAAAGTGCAGGGACAATATCTTTTGTGGAAAAATAAATAAAATAAATATTAGGTGGATCCATCGAAAGCGATGCATGTCCCGTCGCTGTCTTTAGATACACTGGGAGTAATATCAAATTTATTGTACGAAAAATTAATATAAGGCATAGTTAACTTAAGCAGAGAATAATCTCTCATGATTAGCTTATATACAAAAGAAAAAGCAACTTACGTACATTCTTCGTTCCTACATGGGTTTATTCTCTGCTGGTTTTCTTTTTCTTTTTCCCTTTTTTTTTTATTCTTTTTTTTGGTGGTGGCTGCCTAGACAAATTTTGATGACACCCATGTGACCTGAGAATATCATTCATGAATTTGGGCATGCAATTCGAGTGGCCACGCCAATTATAGTTTATTTGCTTCACGGAATCATACCCATTTTCTTTCCACTCCCCTTAATGCTGTTAAATCCCCACACTATACATATATATATATAATAATATATTCTCTCTCTCTCTCTCAGGTGTATACTACTTCCTCCGCTCCATTTTGATAGTATCTTATTTTGTTTTGGGACGTCCCATTTTCTTCCACTCCTCTTATTGGTGTTAAATTCCTACAACATCTCTCTCTCTCTCTCTCTCTCTCTCGCGTGTATAATACCCCGTCAGGTTTGGTGTCGGTGCTGCACAAGGAGTGCGCAACACATGTGCTATGCAATCTGAGCTGTTTGCTCGACAATTCAATGGTCCAGATCTCATCTCGATTGTGCAACATCTAACCATTTGTTACAAGATGAAATATGAACCATTGGATTGCTGAGCGGACGGCTTGGATTGCACAACACGCACGCGCACCCCACCAACCCCGAACCCCTCTCAGAATATAACTACTATATTTACTACTTTCCCAGCAAGGGAATCTACACAAAAGATCAGTTGCAGATCTCTCACCAGGCATCTTCTAGTACATGTCATTGATTGGAAAAGTGTGGTCGCCCTGCTTTTTTTTTCACCTCAACTTTCACATTTCGTACACTTCGTAGTAGTAACAAAGAGTTCTCTTTTATTTATTCATTTCCTTTTGTTTTTTGAATTTTTAGTTCTCTCTTAAATTTAGGGGCTGAAAATAGCATAAAACTGATTTTTTTTTTTCCTTTTCTATGTTGTTATGGCCGGTGGTCGCACCAGGTTGATGGACATAGGGGTAAGTGTGTGTGTGTGACCGTCCTCTTCAATCTTTAACAATTGGCTCAACACCCTTTCAAATTATTTAGATTAATTAATCCTCCTCCAAATTTTGCATATTTATCACATATCAATTCACTGCCTTTATGTATATTTGTCCTAATTAAATCACGTTCTTGATCATCTATTCTAACATATACATGGAGAAGCAGTACCAAAAGAAACATATACTCCTAGAGAACACCCTTTTTGTGACCACTTCTTTTAGATCTGTTTACGAAAACAGTAAAGCAATCAACACAGGAATTTACGTGGTTCCCTAAAACCGGGTACCTCCACGAGAGCGAGAGCGAGTCTGTTTATTATGATAAAAAATCGGCTAAGATTTTTACAATAGAAAATATATATAGCCCTATTATATTCCAACCCTAATTTATTTCTCAGCGACTAGTTAATGTGTGCGTAGATGTTTTTAGTTAAAAAAAAGTAGTGTATTCCACGTCCTGTGGCAAACCTAGCTCTAGTAGTTATTTTAATACTGTAATAATTACCAGCAAGGTGGTTACGCACCCTAAGAAATGAAGTCGTTTTCATAGTCAAAATTACAAGTACAATAATTTTGGCAATTTGGGTGCATGCATGTCGTCCTTCTTGAAAACAAAAACAAAACAATCAAAGGAAAATTTTGGAAGGCGGAATCAATACCACTAGCTGGTGATCCCCCACAAGTTAAAATAGGGTTCCATTTAGGGCTATGGAATATCTAACCCATGCACGTGCAATGTGGATTGACTGTCATTATTCAATGTTCTGGGAGCCCGGGATGCTCCAACACCACATATTTATATGAGATTCACATAATATTCACGATTCAGTGTATCAACCTTATAAGTGAGGTGTTGGAATGATTCAGAATACCACGTGACTATGTTCCATGATTACTCACGGATAATTACTCAGATTATTATTATTATTATTATTATTATATTTTTTATTGGCAATCAGACTCACAAACCTTGGTCATATATAGAATTCTTCAAAAAGCAGATTGGGACCCTGCCGGACAGCAATGGCTGCCAGCCTGCCACCCATTGAACGACGCCGTTTTTGGGGGTTTGAGGAGGCTTCTGCGTTTGTTTGCTTGCTTGCTAAAAGCCCCGTTTGACACTCAATTGGTTTATTGGTTTTTTTTGGGTATGTTAAGAATTTTTTTATGGATGAAAAAGCACTTAACGATATCGAATTGAACTAATTTTTCTTTGTAGGAATCAATAAAATATATTTTAAGAATAATGAACGGTTTGAATCATCTTTGTGAGACCTGAAATGACCCCCCAATAAAATCAACAAATCAATTGTAAGTTTTCTATGCCAAACGGGGCTTTAGCAAACAAACTTATGAGTCTCCTCAAACCCCAAGAAACGGTGCCGTTCCTTCGGCGGCAGCCCCAAAGGGACGACAGAGTCCCCCAGTCCTCGAAAATGCCTAGTCCCCCCATTCTCAATTCTCGCACATTGCTCGCTCTCTCAAAGACGCTTTCATGCTTGCTCATACTCCTGCACGCTCGCAAATTATATGACTGGACGCAATAATAAGATCATGGTCCACAGATCCGTACAAGAAGTTGTACTGATAAATACGTATGAGTCAAAAATTGATGAGAGGCTGGCAATGCATGGCAGTTCTGGCCGGGGCCACCCAAGAAAATCAATCAAGTAGTACTAGGAGTATCAAATTAAGCAGGAGCAGCATGAATCTACTAGTAGTAATGAAGAAGGTGAGAGGAGGATGATGCTAACTGATAACCACAAGAATTGGTTAAGACTTAAGAGGCCAAGATCAGGGAAGGAGGGAGGGATTTGAACCCTAAATTTTCTGGTCGGAGTTGGGAAGGTAGTTGGCCCGACAAAAGCTGCATCCCACTCACATGGTTACATGCTCTCTCATGGCCCTCTCATTCATTTATTGGCTGGCTGGCTGGCTGGCTGACTCTTATATTACTACACGTTATATATATATATATATATAAAATCAGTATTCATGTCTATCAACAAGAAACCAATATGTACAATACTATTTGTTAATATGAAAAGAAAACCTAGTAGAATATGGTTGAATATTCCCCTCTCCAGCGATTTGTACTTGGGGACATCTCGGCCTGATTTGGCTAAATTGAAAAAACTGGTTTTTTGATTTTTTTTTTTTGGTTTTGTCTTTATTCAAATTTTTTTTGGCATTTTTTTTTGCGTCAAAATTTTGTAGTTTTTGGATTTATCTCGTCGAAACGAATCCAAAGAGTATAAAATTATGGTCAAAAGTAAACCAATTTTTTGAATAAATCTGAAAATAAACCAATTTTTTAGATTATTTTTCGTCTTTATTTACAAAACTTTAAGTTTGGCTAACAATTTTATACTTTTTAGATTCCTCTCGTAGAGACAAGCCAAGAAAGCACAAAAAATCGACCGAAAACTAACAAATGCAAAAAAAATTTGAACAAGGACAAAACGAAAAAAAACCAAAAAATCAGTTTTTTCAAATTAGCCAAATCAGACCGAGCACCTCACGCAAAGGCGTAGAAAGAACTATCAGAAGAGCTGGAGAGATTAGTCTAGTTCATCAAATTATTCTTCATTTACCACCATACAAAAAAAGAAAAAGAAAGAAAGAAAGAAAGAAAAACTCGTTTGCGTTCACATATGCCTAATTCCGTGATTCGAATATATGCCTGATTCTGTGATTCGAATATATAGGAGGAACGAGAGAGATTAGTCATGTTTATTGGGTTATTCTTCATTTACCACCATACAAAAAAAAAAAAGAAGGAAAGAAAAACTCGTTTGTGTTCACATATGCGTGATTCCGTGATTCGAATATATGGGAGCTAGCATTTACACATTTTGGATGATGACTAACGTCAACTCCACTTAAGAGTAGTGTACGTTGTGATTAATGGTTAGGTTAGCGACTAAACTTTCCCAGCTAAGTTTGAATTCACTTATTTCTAAAGATTACTTACGTAAGAGCTAAGCTATAGCCAAAAATGATGTCAATTGGAGCCGAGGGTACTTATTTTGCTCCGCTATTGGAGCGTACATAAGGTAATTATCATACTCATCGTGGGCTATATTGCTCTTAAAGTGTGTGTGTATATATGTATATATATATATATATATAGAGAGAGAGAGAGAGAGAGAGAGAGAGAGAGACTGACTTTTGCTTCAAAAGAATGAGTTTTTCAACTACTATACTTTTATGGTTCAAAAAAAAAAAAAAAAAACTACTATACTTTTCTAAAAGTTTCAGAGCTTCACAAAAGAATATCATTAATGCAAATACAAACATAAATAGTAATAAAAAAAGTCCGGTGCAAAGTAATTCATTTTGCACACCGGCCGACTTTAGACGTTTTAAATTAGCGGTGACGAAAATATTACAAAAAAAAATGTAGATACAAAGTTAACTTTAAAATTTTGAAAGGATAATTTCCTTTGATTTTCAACAGTTCAACACCATCAAAATATTTTCTCAGTGACAAGAAGATCATCATATATTCATCTTCAGCTTTTGATTTTATCCACATTCGATCCTCAATACTCAATAGAATAAAGGTGATATTTATTTGGTAGAATTGCGATTTTATTTTTTGTACGATACTATCAATTTTTCGTCAACTTCCACTGTCAACTATACTGCTGATAACATAACCTTATAATGTAAGGCATTTTTTTTTAACCCAATAGATTTACTTAATTAAAACCTTCTGCCAGTAAGCCATAGCCGCCCTTGATTCAACAAATATTGGCCTCTTTCTTTGATTTATTAATTTATTTTCCTGAGGGAAACACAATATGTAACCTTTACTCAACTTGCCCAAAACTGTGTGCAGATTAATTGGAATTAAGCATCGAATACCATGTAGGCCGATAATCTCAGCCGAACCGATAAATACTTAAATCGATCTACATGGATCAGGGCTGACTTTGTGTAACTTTTTAATAGCAGATTTGATTCGGGTCTCAATATAAAAATCTGGCAAGTTTGGGTTTGGGTTTGGGTTTGGGTTTATACAATAGTTACACCAAAATCAGAGTTCGAACTAAATCGAGCCAATCCCTGCCAGAGGCAATTATGATCAAGGTTAAAGAAACCCATTGGGTATTGAGGTTTCGTTTTAGTTTTGGTACTACCACGGCAAGAAAACACAGTATGGCGTCATTAATTTTGAGGATTTGTTGGGCAACTTAAAGAAGCATTAATCAAAAGGTTAATTAACTTTAATAATGTGGGAGCGCCAGGGTTATTATGCCCCATCTGAGAGAAATCTCCGGGTTTTGCGGCCAAGTAGCCCAATCAGCATGCTAATATATTCTATTCTCCTATCCTATGTTGTTTTCTTCTTTTTGTTGAAGTTAATGTTAGTTAATTATTAATAACAGCTGTCAGGATAAATAAAAAATTTGCCCAACGCTTTCTTACAGGAAATAATTAATTTAGGGCAACAGGAATAGGTTAGAAACAATGAATGCTGCAACACCAATGTTATGTCCAAAAATCCCAGTTGTCACCAAGTGGTAATTGATTTGTGAAGACTAAAAATAAGAGAGGAGAAATTAATCATTCATTCTCATACTTTTTTTTATCCGTTTCCTTTTTCTAGTGAACCATTGAATCTATCCATAATTCAAGTACAACGTGAAGATTAACACAAAGAATAAATCAAGAAATCAGACAAATTTTTCAAAAATGACATCTAGTAACACAGTTATCTAAACACAATTCCTTACGGTTAATTTTTTTTAATACTATTGATTGAGAGAGTTGACACTGTGTGTAAACCGATCGTCAATACGTGTTTGATTATGAATTCATGAAGAGATTTATACTAATTATACAAGAAAAACTAATCAATTTGTTCTTACAGTTTTTTGATCTGTCTCCTTTTTCCATGTAAGCCAGTGGATAAATATATAATTCAAGTACGTATAACGATAATTAAGAAATCGAACAAATTTTCGATGCTTGCATGAGTTTTCTTACTATTGATGAAAGAGTTGACAATGCGAGCTCAAAGTAGTTAAAGCATTTTACTTATTGTCAAGCTTATACTTGATCAATCCATTGAGATTTTAATAAGTGAAACATTGTCAAATTATGACATTAAGACACTATATATATAAACCTGAGTTTGACAATAAGTAATTAAATAAAGCATAGGTGATACGGAGCTATCAACTCATTTAAAGTTTATTCATACGAAATGTTGTTCTGGCTTTAAAAACGTGAGCTAGTCCGAATACTAGAATTATACAAGAAATGCAAGCATAAGAGACGTTGTAAAGGATGAAACAAACAAGATAAAATTACAGCAGTAAATTAAATATGCTTGATGCTACTGAGGTAGAGACAAACATTAATATTGAGGAGAGAGAGAGAGAGAGAGAGAGAGAGACAGCAATAATGAGTTCAATAATGTAAAATTGTGAGGAAATTAAGATTAATGTCTGCTTAGAGCTAAGCACGCCGTATTTCTTGTATATATTTCTACTCCTCTCTACTCTATTTTGTCATGTCGGCTTGCTAATCTATTACACCTCCAAGTAACCCAATTCATTACTAATCCCCAGACACTCAAATCTCTCTGCCGTCGAATTTTCCGGCGATTCTCCACCGTCAGATCCCTCCATCTCAGGTAAGTTTCGCAACTTCCACGCCAAATTGATCAAGGTTTTCCGTTTGTTGCTTCGATTCAATTTGAAGATGTCTCGAGTGAGCAACTTAAAGATAAGAGGTAGAATTAATTTGCAGCAAATGAAGAAGTAATGGTATGTGGCTGGAAGTATCAAATTGGTGAAGGCTCAGGTCGGTAGGTTTGGGAAACGTGTATCAAAATTGAACAAACTGGAGCCTGAATTTGTCGACATGAAAGCTCCGTCAAATGGTTATCTGCCAACTTCAGGAGAAGGTGAATATTGTTATTTATACTAATAAGAATTTCCAGTAATCCACTTCCTATAATTTTAGTTTGGCTATGTCCTTTACATAGTTGTAGAGTTGTGTAGAGTTGTGGGTGAACATTACCCGCCATGTTCCCGGTCCTATTTCGATGATCAGAACAGTCCATCTCTCAGAACATGATATTCTCAGTCTTGGAGCAAAACCGAAACTTTGGCCTATGTGATGATACATATATCCATTCTCTATTCAACCTCTGTGGGTAGTGAGCTGAAGATTGTTGAAAATGGTCTCACGGAAAATGGGACTACATATTATTCTCTTAATTCATTTTTTAGCGGCGTTATTTTCTTAATTCTTACGGTGTAGTACGAATGTTCGCGATGTCTCTCTTCTAAGCATTCTCTCTTTGTTGCATAATGAAACTATGCTAGTATCAAGAATTTCCAAGTCTGCACAAGTGCTAATTTTGCCACCAAATTCAGATAGCTGACCTTTTTAGGCTACCAGGATACTAGCTGTAGAAAGTGAATACAAATTGATTCTTCTCACTCATCACCTAGGAAAATGTTCATTGCCTCGATCTCAAATATTAATCTTGAACTGAGGAATGAGGATGAAGAAACTCGTTTTTGATGTTTTTAACTTAAATTGGAGTTACGCTTGTTGCCCCTTCAGTTTTATCCATGTAACATATGAACATGATTTAGGAATCCTACCATTTCCTCTTTAACAGTTGCTATTTGAGAATTCATGTCATTGTTACAATATCCTTAATTGGATTGACACAGGCGAAAGAAAGGTTATTAATTCAGAGTTATGGCATGCTTGTGCGGGGCCACTTGTTTCTTTGCCTCCCGTGGGAAGTCTTGTGGTATACTTCCCTCAAGGTCACAGTGAGCAAGTATGTTTTTCTCTTTCCTTCATTAGATATAGTAAAGCTGATTCTAGTATCTGGTGGAAGATTTTCTTACAATTACGCTCTCAGGTTGCGGCATCGATGCAAAAGGATACTGATGGCATCCCGAACTATCCTAATCTTCCTTCCAAGTTGATTTGCATGCTTCACAATGTCACTTTACATGTATGAGAACCTCCCAACTTTTAAAATCGCGGTATTCCATATGTGTTTTTCCTCTTTAAAAAAATTACTAGCTGCCCTGGGAAAAAGTATTGCTTCTGTGACATTTCACAGTTTGCCACTTATTTGGATTACCAATGTCACGAAACAGTTAAATCTACAACCGTGCAAGGTATTGTCTAAACTAATTGGGTCAGTTATAGTGATCCATTTCTTCAAGTTGGGCTGATTTGAAGCCGTTTTCAATTAAATGTGAAGTAATCATGCGCTTTCTTGTCACCTCAACCCATATTCCCCTTGGTATTCTTCTATTTCTCATCACATCAGGGTGTAGCCGACTGACAATTCCCACTGAAAAATTCTCAGGTTATATATTAGTATGGGTGTGACTAGAAGTTTTACATTGGCTGTCAACCTTAAGAACACTCCTTTTTCTTGGCTTCCAGCCAGTTGTGTAAACATAAGACGATAAGCATGGCATATGCAAAGTTCGCCCGAAACATAGAAACCAAAGTCAGGAAAAAGTTTCATTTTATTCTTATGGTCCTTTTATTTTGTCTGAATCCATCCAAATTTCACTAAATTGTCTGCTTAGTTGGTTTAGATGGACAGAAAGAGCATATTTCTGATTGACTTAGGCGTTTAGACATGTATGTAATCTGAGTGGTCATTTCATGTAACATGCAGCATAATCTATTGACGATTAGAAGGTTGAACCCTCTTATGATCTTCTGAATTAGTAACTTCTGCATTCATATTTTGGCTCAGGCTGACCCGGAAACCGATGAGGTCTATGCGCAGATGACTCTTCAACCTGTTAGCAAAGTAGGTTGGCCATTTATTTTCAACTTTCAGCAGTCTCTGATTCCAACACAGCTTTCTTTATGCTCTTTCCTTTTTTACCCCCTTTACAGTTATGGAGAATGATTGAATCATCAACCTATCTGAATCAACCTATCTGAATAGCATTTTGAATGTACTTTACAGTATGATCAGGAAGCATTACTTTTATCTGATATGGGCCTCAAGCAAAGCAGGCAACCTGCCGAATTTTTCTGCAAAACTCTTACAGCTAGTGACACAAGCACTCATGGTGGATTTTCCGTTCCTCGTCGAGCAGCTGAGAAAATCTTCCCACCTCTAGTATGTGCAACAATTTCAAATATTAAGTTCTGTATGCACAAAAAGTGAGCACCATATGGTGCACCGGATGTTATCCTTTAGATATCTTACGAGAAAGTTGTGTGGTAGGATTTCTCAATGCAACCCCCGGCTCAGGAGCTTGTAGCTAAGGATTTGCATGACCAGTCATGGGCATTTAGACATATCTATCGAGGTAGTTCACTCTTAAATCTTTCGTCTCAATTTCTTGTCTGTGTCCCTGTTCTCCTGTTCGATTGATGGATATTCTATTCTCCCATTCTGTAAGACAATGCATATGTTTTCCTTTGGTGACCATCTTAGTTTTTTCTCATGTTAAAATTTGGCACCTTATAAGAACTGAAATGTTTAACTAATAAACTTGAATCTCTTACCATGAATACCATTGGTTTGTGAATCATTTCGTCATATTCACCATCATTGGAGAAGAGGATGTATTCTTCTGAGTTATTAGATCTTTCTGTTTTCCTATTTTGCCAATCTGCGGGAGATAGAACAAGACACGTAATGAGAGAGTGATTACTGATAAGGACCAAGTCTTATGTGTTGAGATATCAATGCCCTTTTTGTGTCTTTTTATAGTTTTCAAACAGAGTCACTGTAGGATTAAATAGGAGAGGTTGGAAGACAATGGCTTCACATTATGGCCCTCTTGAGAAGAAAATGATTATATAGTTCTTCGGTTATTAGATTTCCATTTCCCTTTGCATATAATTGTCAAAACATTGGTTTATCTGTTTGTTAACCTACATGGGAAACCTATGACCTTCCAAGTAAGTTGAAAAGAATTCTTGCGAGAGAACTTCTGCCTTTTGGATCTCTATTATCATGAGATGTCTAACTTGCTAAAAGATAGTCACATGTACTTCATTTTATTGAAGACTTGCCTCGTGGAGGTTGGTTGGGAACAAATTGAGTTGTTATTGTTATCACGAAGTTTGAGCGAGGAAATTTTTCGGATAGGTGTTCATTCGGTTGGGGAGAAGTAGAACAAAAACATTAAAACTCCACATTCTTAATTTCAGGCCAACCAAAAAGGCACCTGCTGACCACAGGTTGGAGTGTTTTTGTTAGCTCTAAACGACTCTTTGCTGGCGATTCTATCCTTTTTATAAGGTACTTAAAGATGATTGAGTAAATGAGCTTAAAAATTTATATTATTCTCCTCATTTCTAAGCTGTGAAAATTTTGTTGGATGCAGAGATGAAAAATCACAGCTTCTCCTGGGTACAAGGCGTGCTAATAGACAGCAGCCAGCCCTTTCATCGTCAGTCATATCCAGTGACAGCATGCACATTGGAATTTTAGCTGCTGCCGCTCACGCCGCAGCAAATAACAGTCCTTTTACTATATTTTATAATCCAAGGTACTACTGAAAATTTATGTGACTTCGTGTTCTTATATTGTGATCAGTTTCACAGAATTTATCATATGTTTTCTGAATAAATTATTCGATTTAAATAGGGCCAGCCCTTCTGAGTTTGTGATTCCGCTAGCCAAGTATAATAAAGCAATGTATAATCAAGTTTCATTGGGGATGCGGTTCAGAATGATGTTTGAGACTGATGAGTCAGGAGTGCGTAGGTACATGGGCACAGTCACTGGTGTCAGTGATCTGGATCCACTGCGATGGAAAGGTTCACAATGGCGCAATCTTCAGGTGTTGTTTGTATACTTTTTTTTGAGTTAAACTGCATGAGCTTAGTGTTTTGGAAATGGCTACAATACACACCCCTTATTTAGGTGTACCGTATGCACTTATTGTATGGTCCAGATTGTGCTACCTCATCGGCAATCGTAACATTTTTTAGTTTTTCGTAACTTTTCAGCAATATGATTCATAACATTTTCTACGACTCGTAACATTTTTGTGTAGTTCGTAACTTTTATAAAAAAAAAAAAAAAAATTTGTAACTTTCATTGGGGTGTGTATCATACAGCTAAATAAGGGGTCTATATTGTAGCCTTTTCCATTTTGGACTTGTAAATAGCTTGAACATTTGTTACTAGCCAATCATTGAACATTTCTATTGTTGGCAGGTTGGGTGGGATGAATCAACTGCAGGGGAACGTCCCAGTAGAGTTTCCATATGGGACATTGAGCCTGTTATAACTCCTTTCTTCATATGTCCACCTCCATTTTTCAGACCCAAGTTTCCGAAACAGCCAGGGTTCATAGGTTAGCCATACATACCACTTAGTTATCTCCTGCAATGTGTTTCAAAATAAAGCAACTTTTGAGGACAAAGTTCATGGTTGGACAATTACTGTCGTGATATTATTAACCATGCATGTAATTGACCTTGCACTTTTCAATACAGTTTTCTTTACTTAGTGCTTTGTTTTCTTAACCAATGAGTTGTTTTGCAGATGACCAGTCAGACATGGCAAACGGTTTCAACCGAGGCATGCCCTGGCTTGATGAATTTGGAATAAAAGATGCCTCAAACTCACTCTTCCCTGGCTTGAGTTTAGTCCAGTGGATGAACATGCAACAGAATCACCGCTTTCCGGCCACTCAAGCAGGATTCTTTCCACCTGTTGGATCTTCAGCAACATTCCAAAACAACCTTAACGTTGATGATCCTTCCAAGTTGTTGAACTTTCAAACCCCTTCTCTTTCTACTCCACATCTCCAGTTCAACAAAGCCAATCAACAGAATCAACAAGTTGTTCAACCTCCACAACCTTCTCTGGCATGGACACAGCAGCAGCAGCAGCTGCAACAATTGTTGCAGTCTTCTCTCAATACACAGCAGCACCAAAAACTACAGCAGCAGCAGCAGCAGCAGCAGCAACAACAGCAGCAGCAGCAGCAGCAGCAGCAACAGCAACAGCAACAGCAGCAACAACAACAGACACAACAGCAGCAGCAGCAGCAACCACCACAACAGCAGCAGATTTTACAACCAGCTCTTGGAAATAATACTATTATTACACCTAATCAGATCCCAAACCCAAATCCGAATTTGCCGCAACCACTCATATATTCTCAACTTCAGCAGCAACAGTTGACAGGAAATAGCCAATCCCAGCAAAGCATCTCTTCCAGTGAGAGGAATTCTTTTCAGCCCTTATCACACGACTTGCAATATCAGCAATTAGAACAAGCAAGCCTCCTACAGAGGCCCCAGCAACAGCAGGGACAACTGCAACAAATGCCTCTACAATCATTGCAGTCCAGTCTTTCACATACTCCACAAGGGCAAAACACATTGCAGCAAAACCTTTCAGAGCAGCATCTTCAACTGCAGCTACTGCAGAAATTGCAGCAGCAGCAACAACTGTTATCCCCTGCAAGGCCTTCTTTGGAGCCACAACAACATGCTCACCAACGAAGCTGGCAATCACAACATCTTCCGTTGTCTCAGCCGCAGCAACAAATCAGTGGCAACGGTATCTCAACATCATCATTCATGCAATCTACTCAATTTGCTGTGAACCAAATTCAGGGCCCACTGAAGCCTGTTAAAGCCCATTCTGGGCTTACAGATGGGGATGCTCCATCATGCTCAACTTCACCATCTACAAATAATTGCCAAGCATCTCCATCAAATTTTCTGAACAGGAGCCAACAAAAACCATCCTCGTTGATGGAGGATTTGGTGGGGCATCATGCTCCTGCTAATGTGGTCCAGGAACTTCAAAGCAAGCCTGAAATTAGGGTCAAACATGAGTTGCCTGCATCAAAAGCACCCGAGCAACAAAAATACAAAGTTACTGGCACTGAACAATTGGATGCGTCTTCTTCTGCGACATCATATTGTTTGGATACAAGTGGCTTCCAACAGAATTTCTCACTTCCTGGTTTTTCTATGGAGGGGGATGTTCAGTCACAGTCTAGGAACAATCTTCACTTTGCAGCTAATGTTGATGGTATGACACCTGATGCTTTGTTGTCGAGGGGTTTCGATACTGGAAAAGACATTCAGAACTTGCTTTCCAATTATGGTGGGACGCCAAGGGATTTTGAGACAGAGTTGTCTGCTGCCGCAATCAGTTCTCAGTCGTTTGGGTTGCCAAACATGTGTTCAACTGACGTTGCAGTTAACGATGCTGGTGTTTTGGGTGGTGGGTTGTGGCCTAGCCAGACTCAAAGAATGCGAACGTACACAAAGGTCTGTTTGTCCACTTTGTCTTCATAGAATAAACAGTATAGAAGGGGAAAAGTACACGAAATAATGGTTTTTTGTGTTAATCGCATTATTTTTGCTTTCTATTTGTGTACAAGATGGACAATTCACTAATGCCTGCTCAAATTTTATTCAGGTTCAAAAACGTGGGTCAGTGGGGAGAACTATTGATGTTAGCCGTTACAAGGGCTATGGTGAGCTCAGGCATGATCTGGCCCGTATGTTTGGGATTGAAGGACAACTAGAAGACTCACAAAGAACAGAGTGGAAACTTGTCTACGTTGATCATGAAAAAGACATATTACTTGTTGGAGACGATCCTTGGGAGTAAGTGATGTTCTGTATTTTGTGTTCCCTTTTTTTTTTTTTTCATGGTCTAGTTTATCGAAATAAGATTTCCAGTTTATCGAAATAAGATTTCCATTTTGATTTCAGGGAGTTTGTAAGTTGTGTTCAGAGCATAAAGATACTGTCATCTGCTGAGGTGCAGCAAATGAGTTTGGATGGAGATTTGGGTCACGTGCCAGTTCCCAAACAAGCTTGTAGTGGAACTGACAGTGGAAATGCATGGAGGGGGCACTATGATGATAACACAGCTGCCTCTTTCAATAGATAAGAGTTGTAGTTTCAGGAATCCCCTTGTTTAATAGATAGAGAGTTCTGAAATCAGAAAATTGAAATGAGGTGCCTCTTACCACCAAGGATGAGTAGAAGAGACCTCCATACGAGGTGATACGCTGTACAGAGGAATTCTATTGATAATATCCATGTAGGTTAACCCCAAAACTTTCATGGTTAGAAAATTACTCTATTTGCTAATGTGCTATCAGCTTCTACTAATGCCAAGAAGTCAAATTTCATATCGCTGTGTAATGAATCGCCTTACTATAGGATGAGTTGTCAAAGCAGAAGGAGAACAAATATCGGGATGGCCTGCAAAACAGTCAAATGTTCTTATGGAGGTCAAAAGGGTTGCCAAATATGCAGAAACCAGCTAAGCTGATATGTCGAATGGCTTCCAAATTACAGATGGAGAGTTTTCAGTACATTCAGCATGGGAGGAGCTCTGAACCAAGTGCAGAGTGCCATTATGTCGTGTAACCTAGCACAAAGTCGTAATCCCGAGATTTAACAGCGTCTTATGGATTTGCAAATCAATGTATCCCAATCTAACAAATTAACAGTGATTTGGAGAACCATTATCATTTGTGTTCTTCGTTATTGATTTGTCAATATACACAGAAGTGGATGGTTTTCCAAGATAAGGCCATATGCTCTTCTTTTTTTTTTTTTGAACGGGCAATTGCTTCACATTAATGTTGAGCAGTTCCTGGTTCTTTTCACACACTACGTCTGTACTCCGGTGGAGATGTACTGTAGTCTTGTAGGATTTTAGGACACCAAATCAGACCCAATAAAGCTTGACATAAAAAAATAGTGAGCATTTCATGAAAGTGCTATACTTTCCTCAGGCTTTTCAAAAAGCCAATCTTTTTTCTCATACAGAAATGGTGAGAAATAACAAGATTGCCCAATAACCTCTTAGGCTTCCCGATGAAACCCTAGCGTCCTCTCCGTCTCTGACCTCCTCTCCGGCGGCTGCCGCCGCCCTCTCCGACGGCTCCCCTTCTCCCCTCTCTCTCTTCATCCCTTCCCCGTTTACCCTTTCTCCGTCCCTCCCTTTTGCTTTTAGCCATCGGGTCTTCCTTTCCCGTTCGCAGCCGCCTCGCCACGATTTCTCTCTCTTCTTTTGACTGCCGCCGTTTCACTTTTCCCGTGCGGCCCGATCTGGTCGCTGGAAGTTTGCCCTTTTTCAGCGACGCTGCCCCTTTTCTTTCCTTTTCTGACTCTGTGATTTGATTTTTCGACTCCTGTTCTTCCCTTTGCTCTCTGTTTCTTTTGGCCTCTACCTTTTCTAGATTTTCCTTGCCTTTTTTCCTTTGATGGAAGATTTGTTCACAGTTTTCGTCGACAATCTTCCTCGGGACATGGATGCTGGTTGGCTTCGCCAGATTTTCTCCTCCTTTGGTCGAGTTGTTGATGTTTTCATTCCGCTCAAGAGAAGCTCAGGGTTTAATACGAAATTCGGTTTCATCAGATTCAAGAAGAAGGAGGAAGCTTCTTGTGCGATTGATGCTCTTGATGGCTTATTGATCAGAAATTTCAGGATTTTGGTGCAGTTCGCCAAGCGCCCAAAACCCACACCATCTTCTGCGAAGTCCTTTCATAAGATACAAGTTGGGGAACATAATGGGAATTTGGTGCATTCTGATCATCGATGGAATCCTAAATCCGGAGTGGATCACCCAAAGCAGAGTTCTTCATGTCCCCCGTCCTACGCTGATATTCTTCGAGGTGGTTCGAAAGTCGCGAGGCCTAAGTTGGTGGAAGGCTTTGTAACAGATGTGGATTGGCTTCGTAAGAGCGCGGTGGGAAGATTGATCAATTACTGCTACGTGAATACTCTTCAAGACCTCTTCATTAGTAATGGTATTTGGGACGCTCACATTCGTTCTATTGGCGGCTTAAATGTATTAATTTCCTTCGATTCAGATGAATTGTTGAACTCCTTCCTATTGGACAAAGATAATTTGCTACCAAAGTGGTTCTCAACAGTGGAAGCGTGGAACAATCAGACTATTAAAGCTTCCAGGTGCGTTTGGATTTCGTGTTTTGGTGTTCCTCTTAAGGCATGGTGCTCCTCTACATTTATTGAGATTGGTAAATTGTGGGGTGAGGTTATTAGACTTGACGAGATGACGGAGAATTTGTTTGCGTTTGATAAAGGGCGTATGTTTGTATTGACTGATTTTCTTGACCGCATTAATGAGGTTGTGGATGTTGTTATTAACGGTGATACATATTCAGTTAAAGTCGTAGAAGATCCTATGGCAGAAACATCTTGGGAAAACCGTGTTTTTTCTTCATTTAAGATTGAGAAAGGGAACTCTAAAGGTGGGAGGGAAGGTATATTCCAGATTGACCCAGGAGTTGACCCTTCTGATGATTTTGATGTTCATGAGGTTCAGGATGAAGGCATTGGTGGGGAATCAAAGGCTGACTTGCTGGATGTTGATTTAGCATTCATGCAAAATAATATTGTGGAGGAGGATGAGCTTAAGGTTGACCCCGCTTGCACTGTCCTTGGCTCGCATTTGAATGAGGATGAGCAGCTTGATTCTTTTAGCCCCGACGAGAAAAGGTCTATCTTTTCTCCTGGCTTGGACTCTTTAGTTGAAGATTCAGTAGGCCCTATTCATGAAGTTATTCTTGATAATGTCGGTGATCAGGAAAATGTCATTGATTTTCCTACCCTTTCCGGTAAGGATGAGATGTCGGCATTCGATGAGTCTCCAAGCTTTATCGGTTTTCATGATGCTAATGTGGATCCTTTGCACTCTCGTCCTCCCCTCTTTGCTTCTAATGAATCGAATTCGGTTTCTAAGGAAGCAGCAGTATGTTCTGACTCGGACGACTCCCAATCTGCTGATCTTGTTTCTAATGATCCCCTTATTAATTATGTGGAGTTCAAGCGCCATAAAAGAAAGCCTCGGCTAAAATTGGTTTTCGAAGGAAACCTTTATGGACAAAAAAATCCGTTGAAAGCTGTCATCTTTTCCAGGACAGTTAACCGGGATCAAAGAGAGGAGAAATTGAAGAAATTGAAGAAAGGTTGTGTTGATGGGCTCACCTCTTCGTCTGATAAGGATTCTAGTAGCGACATTCGTAAGAGGTATGCAATTTTAATCAAGGAAGCCCGTGAGAGTATGAAGATTAATGCTTCTCTTGGTGTTAAATTCTTCGGAAGGGAGACCTACAATATCAAGAAATTCTTAGAAGTGCAGGGAGTTGAAATTTCTGAACAGGATATTATTGCTCTTGACAAAGTGGAGGACTGTTCTTCCATTTCTGTTGAGTTTTGATTTATCCTTTGCTGCGGTGGGGTCTCGAGGTTGCGGCTTTCTGGGGCTTTTGTGTGGCTTCGTCGTTGTGGGGTTTTTTGTATCCTAGTTTGTGTTTTGGTTCTTTTGGTTTCGCTTGTCGTTGGCTTGGTTTGGGTTTGGTTTTGGGGCAGTTTTGGAGTTTTGTTCTTGTTTTTGTTTCTTTTTCGGTGTTGTGGCTGGTATCTTGCCATCCTCGATGTTTCCTTGTTATTTTCCTTTTTGGGTCCTTGGCGATTTTAGTCTCGGATCCTTTTAATCTTTGTAATTCGTTTCCAAAGATTAATAAATTCTTTGCTTAGCAAAAAAATAACAAGATTGCCCAACCAAGGACACATTTTAGCACACATAGCACCCATACGACGACATTCCCGTTTGACATGATTTGTTTTACCATGATCATTTCATTTTTTTATCTTGTGTATGAGAGAAATCAAGTCTTCTTCACCTACTAGTGCAAATACCATAGTAGTCGAAGTCTGAAAATGCAAACCCGTCCCTTCGGAGACATCCGATAAAATTAGAACAAATTAGAACGATACAGAGAATGCAAACCCAGTGGCGGCAGAACTACATATAGATAACTAGCAAAATTCCACAATAAGTAACCTTAGCCAAGGATCAAGAGAGTCAGAAATGGACCAACGCCCTTTGTAGCGTGATTACAGCAATGACCATTGAACACATATCTCACGGTAACACAACAAAAATTGTAGCACACATTCCCCGAGAACTACCCAACAAGACAACTAAGAAATAACAGCCATCACATCAGACGCCTTCAGGACAATGTATTCTGAACCATCAGCTCCCTTGAAGTCATTCCCCGCATACTTGGAAAACAATACAGAGTTTCCAGGAGAAATTGATAGCGGTTTCCTTTTACCTTCCTTATCATCCAGGGGACCAGGCCCCACAGCAACCACCTGGCATCAAACAAACACCACAACATTTGAAAACTAACAAAAATTTCATAAAATCTTGAACCACAGAGAAATACATGCGATAGATTATTAAAAGAATTCCATCTTGTTGGTTAGATGGGGAAAGGGAAGAGAAATCAGTTCTAGTTAGTTCTTTTGAACAGATAAAAAGTTGAAGTTATTGAGCTTTGATTCATAAGTGCAAATATTTCTTACCGTGCCAATGGAAGGTTTCTCCTTGGTTGCCTCTGGTAGTAACAAGCCTCCGGCAGTCATTTGCTCGGCCTCAGCAACCTAGTTTCAGTTTCAGTACCAGTCAGTCCTAACTCCATAATCTGGCTCTACAAAGGAATATAAATATAATACACAATTTCAATTTTCAAACAGACAACAATTATCTAGAAATCCCCCATTCCACGTAACAAACCAAGGCAGGATTGCCTAATCGGTTTTCTGAAGTGTAAACACCTCTCACAAGGAAAATGGGGCACCATAGAGGATCACTATTATCAACTCCATAACTACATATTGACGCAAAAAAGTATCTCCATCTGCGTCCATGTTCCACTTACAGGAGAAATGTTTCCACAATTTTAGTCTAAAGAAAAACCATCAGCCCAAGAAGTAATAAACCTTAATTAGAACTCTATCATTCAAGGGCTTCAAGTCCTTGACATCATCAGTCTCCAAGATACCAACAATGTCATCCTCCTTTAGTATGAGATGGTTTGATCCATTGAACTCCACTTCAGTCCCAGCATACTTGGAGTAAACAACTTGGTTACCAGTCTGCACAGATGAAAATACTCAGCGCCCCCTAATGTAATCACAGTTTATGAAACCTTAAGAACAATCAACTAACTCCACCCCAACCCGCCCAAGGAGCAATAAAAGAAGCAATTACCTTCACACTAATGTCAACCTTAGTTTTTCCAATTGTTTTCCCCTCTCCAACAGCAACAACCTCACCTCCTTGAGGTCTTGTCTGCGCTGTTGTTGGAAGTAAGATACCACCTGCAGTCTTTTCCTCAGCAGTCTTGATCTTCACCAACACTCTATCACCCAATGGCTTGAGGGTAGTGTACTAAACAGGAAGAACAGTGAATAATTAACAATTGAAGCACACCTCAACTTCTTTAAAATTAATGCATAGGCACCAGTTGAACTAAGTATGAAGAAAATTAATTGGAAAATTAACTGGACGAATTACAACACAATCAAGATGATGAAATTTTTTGAAGGTGGGGAGCTCCAACTAGAGCAGGAGCTCACTTGTTCACCTAGATGGTTGATGTTATACCCTTATGGCATGTCTGGATTTCTGCATTTGTAGTTGTTCTATCACCATGGGAACGAAGCCACAGAGGGATCTCTGTGTATAATAAACGGGGCACCCTCACAATTCACATAATAAGAAGGCAACCTTGCCTTCTTTCTATCTAGATTTAAAGCAAGCAAGCTCTAACCTCCGATTCGGCTTCATTCGATGAGGACACGTAACCAATAAGAGAGGCAGGCAAGTTCGCAAGAGTTCTGTAACAGATCGTCATAAATGCAACCCCTAAAAACTCAATTCTGTTGAGTTCATGGGCCACAATGTAGAAGAACATACACGCCAATAGAAGAAGCAATGAAAATGCCAAGTCACGGATGAACAGCAAACCAATAAAGTTTTCCAGAAGAATAAACTACAAAAAGCGGAAAAGAATGAAAAAGCTCCAATCACTAATTTCCAGAAATTAAGGTGTAGTAAAATTGTAGCTGAACTAGCTCAAGTATCTTCGCTTCCAGTGTAACAAAGGCACCAATTCATGGACAATATGAAAACAAAGTCAATACCCAAAAGGCTCCATTTCCCAATTGAGAAAGACAACCATTTCTAGAAAAATTTAAATTTTCAATATATTATCAAAAACAACCTGATCAAAGAGTTATCGTCAATTGCCAAGTATCCCATCCAAGAAATATTGCAACAATCTAGTCCTGAAGAGTTTTTACGCTGGTGAGGTAATTGTTAAGCTTACATACGCAAATAACTCAAGATATACGACAAGACTCACTAAATTAATGTTCCAAGTGGCCAAGCCAAACAAGATGGTGGTAAAGCATACAATTGAAAACAAGTGATACCTGAGCCTAAATTAACATCTCAATTACTAACTCGGGTAATTGAGATTGTCCAGCACAAGTCAATTAAAGTGAAGAAAAACATAAACATTCGGGGTAGATACGATGAAGAAGAAAATACCTTAGGGGCAACAGTGGTGGCAGCTTTGACGACAAGGCCGCGGGTAGACCTGAGGCTGAGCCCTCCTTTCCTCAAAGGAGAAAATGAAGATACCCTAACAGTTGAAATAGGTCTCGGCCCCTCGAATGAACCCAAGCTCCTAACCGAAATTGATGATGCAGTCAACTGAGCTGTCGCCATTCCTGGACAAAAAACCCATATCACAAACCCCAATTCCAAACCAAGAAACACAAAGACTGCAATTAGATTATAAGGTAATACACATTACCCACAAGTAGATAGAAAAATCGACGACCAAATGCAGGAAATGGAGAATTGGTACGAGATAATTGAGAAAGTCAATACCTTTTTTGGCACTGAGATTTGAGAAGATTGAATTGCTTTAGAACGAGGAGGTTAGATTAGTGTGTGCCGATAAGCCTATATCTAAGGTTGGAAAAGGCGGAGACGAAGATGAAGATAAAACCCTAGAAGGTTCAGTAAGGTGACGATGGGTTTTATGCAAAAATAAGATGCTTCTGGAATACTTGCGCAATTTTTTTTTTTTTTTTGCTCTTTTTCCATCCCCTTTTTCCCCCCTTTTTTTATAGGCTGAGTTTCATATTTTCGGTATTTTCTTATATTTTCAATATTTTTAAGCATTTCAACGCGTGTCATTTTCTTCATATAAGTTACAAAAATAAACTACATCCATTTTTTCCGCTATAATAGTATTGAAAATTGCAAATATATATAAACTCATTCTTAGGCCATATTTGTTTAGGAGGATATGGGGGTTGGGATTTGGGGTGAGTTGGAGTGAGCCCTTAAATTCAACGTTTGTTAACTCTTTTAGGGGTGGGATTTGAAATCCTCCACCAAATTTAGTCCCAGTCCGTACGGCCAATAGAACACAAACACCGGATATGAATTTTTTCCATCCATTGATATCCTGAGCAATATCCCACGGATTTCATATCCCATGAGATTTCATATCCCATCCATTTATCTCCGACCAAACAAACGAGACCTTAGAATACTTTCTTTTCTTTCTTTTTGAGAAAACATTATTTTCACTGCTACTAGAAATAAATGTTTCCTCCAAATCAATCATAACAGTCCAATGTAATAGTACACAATCACGCCGACTGCTATGATTGATTTGGAGAAAACATTTATTTCCACTGCCGGCGGAAATAACTTATTCTCTTTCTTTTTTCCTTGAGACTCCATATCAGAAACTCTACTCTTGAGGAGTGATTACTGTGTTTTTATTTCCTCCAAAAAAAAATTGTGTATTTTCCAAAATTAAAATTTGGGGAAATATATTTCTGGTAAAGTAATTTTGTTTTGTTTCAAATGAAAAGAATTCATCCACATTTAGTAGCTTGTGAAAAAGATTGAATTTATCTATAAAAAATGCATTATTTTTAAAATCATATTCTGCTTCATGAAAGATCTTTTCAGAGAATATGTTTTCTTATTTTGAAAAAATGGTTACATATATAACACTTCGAGGATTTTGATCCGATGCTAATTATTTCATGCATTGATTTAAATAAAAATATATATTTGCTCGTGAATTTCCCCAGAACCAGAAGCGAAAAGGCTGTTAAAAAAACGCAAAAAATTTCTTTGATATATTTTTTTTAGTTTTATTTTTTATCCCGGGAGATAGGTGTTACCCAGTGGGCACTGGCCAGTGGAGACTAGGTGTTACAGAAACAATGGATTGGGCCCGTTTAGTGTTGAAGTTCTGGAGGTCTCTTAATGGGTTGGGCTCGTCAAATAGTCTATTTACAATTTCTTGCTTGTTTTCAAGTATGTATCTTAAGGGGTACACACCGGTCCGGAAGCCCGCTCAGTTCGCCCATTCCAGCGTGTTTTTTTAAGAATTTAGATTTTTACCACTAAGTACAAAAAATGAGTGCTTAATTTCCAAAAAGGATATACTCCCTCCGTCCCTTTTTAAATGATCCATATGAGAATACATGCAATTTCAAACCCCTAAAAAATATATTTCTCTATATAACTTTTTAATTTGGTGGGAAAAAAAATTTAAAAACGTTATACGTAAGTACATTTTTAAACGTTCGCAAAAATACACGTTTTCCAAGTGGATCACTTAAAAAGGAACGGAGGGAGTAGCCTCTTGGCTAAAAGGACATGATTAAGGAGTTGAAGTACAATTAGTCCATTAAAACTGTTTTCAATGCCGGAGATCCTTTATTGTCCCAACGTTTCAAAAATACCCCCAAACACAAAAAGGGTAGTGCAACTCGTCGATGAAGGAATCAAGTCGGGCAGTTCATCTCCTCCATAGCCGGCGAACAATAGCCTGAAGAAGAAAATCCTTAATTCTCTCTCTAATACTTACGTTGTCGAACACGCCGATAAATCCTCCGACTGCGCAATTTGCTCGACGGAATTCGTCGTCGGAGACGAAATCCAATGGTGGCCAAAGTGCGGCGCCCCTGGATTGCATGTCGCTTGCATAGAGAAATGGCTTGGATCTCAATATTCTTCGTGCCTCGTACAATCATAATGTTTGTTGCCTCCAGGTGCCAGAAGTGCGGGGGATCCAACCGATCTCCGCCGGAAAAGCTGAGACTAGAAGCTCCGTTGCAATTTGATGGTCGGAGGTTAGGTGGTTTTCGTTTGGCCCGTGCTTTTAGAAATGAAGATTTGTTGTCGATGTTGTCTGTCCATATGAGAGAGTGAGTCTGGGAACTATTCTGTTCTTAGTTTTTTTTTACCATCTCTTTTGAAGAAGATAAAAGTCAAAGTTCAAAATGAAAAAGAAAGAGTACAAGTTCCCAAGGGAAAATGAGGATTCTCACATGCTTTGGCAGTGAGGATGTGGCAGTTTGCAAATTAATAGACGAGTTGGGTGGGCAATTGCTGTTTCTTTTTCTTTCTTTCTTGTTAGTTTTTTTTATAAAACAAAAAGTATGAGATTAAGGTATCTTAGTTGGAACAAAAACAAAAACAAAAACAAAAATAGATAATGCCTATCTCAAATGAAACATTTTAAGTTTCTACAAAAAATATAGAATGAGATAACAATATATATTTCAGTTAAAATAGTCTCTATGTCTACAAAAATAAAGTAAGAGATAGTTCTATCTCACCTGAAACAATCTCTGTTTCTACCAAAAAAAACCACGAAATAACGGTAGCTCAGCTAAAAATAGTTACAAAATGCGAGAAACAATATTTCAACTTGTATAGTCTCTGTATATTAAAAATTACCATCAAGAGATAATTGTATCTCAGAGAAAACAATCTCTGTATGTACAAAAAAATATCTATTTCTACAAAAAACAAAGTATGAGATATTGCTATCTCAACTAAAATAATATCTATTTCTACAAAAAAAACAAAGTATAAGATTGCCGTATCTAAACTCAAATAGTCTTTGTTTCTTCAAAAATAAATCATGAGATAACAATATCTCAGCTAAACAGTCTCCGTTTTTACAAAATTAAAGCTTGAGATAACAGTATCTCACCTGAAATAATATCTGTTTCTAACCAAAACAGTCTTTGTTTCTACAAAAATAAAGCATGAAATAACAGTATCTCAACTAAAACAATCTGTGTCTACAAAATTAAGCAACATATAAGCTATCTCAACTTAAATGGTCGCAAGTGGAGTGGAGTGCAGTTAGTGCCTCCCTTATACTCCCATGCACGTGGGCAGGGTTCGATTCCCGTAAGCACCCATGCCCTTCCTCATGTCCCTTAGGATAAAGTAGATTAGGATTAACGAATGGCAAAAAAAAATAATAATAATCTCCTTTTTTTTTAACAATAACAAAGCATTCGATAGCGGTATCTCAGCTCAAACAGTATCTCGGCTAAAATAATCTCTGTATCTATCTACAAAAATGAAGAAAGAGATAACGCTATCTCAACTGAAACAATATCTGTTTCTACGAACGCAAAGTATGAGATAGTGGTATCTCAACTCAAACAGCGTCTGAGAAAATAAAGCATGAGATAATAGTATTTTAAGTAAACAATCTATGTTTCCACAAAAATAAAGCATTAGATAATAGTATATCGGCCAAAACAATCTTCATATATACAAAAATAAAGAAAGAGACAATGCTATCTCAACTGAAACAATACTGTTTCTATGAAAAGAAAGTATGAGATAGCGGTATCTCAACTAAACCAGTCTCTGTTTCTATGAAATAAAGCATGAGATAATGGTATCTTAACTAAAACAATATATGTATCTACAATAATAAAGCAATAGATAAGCTATCTCAACTAAAATAGTCTCTTCTTCTACAAAAAGAAAATATGAAATAGCGGTATCTCAGTTCAAATAGTCTCTGTTTCTATGAAAATAAAGAATAAAATAACGGTATCTCAACTAAGAAAATCTTTGTATCAACAAAAATAAAGTTAGAGATAATGTTATTTCAACTGACACAGTCTATGTTTCTATGAAAACAAAGCATGAGATAATGGTATCTCAGCTAAAACAATCTCTTTATCTACAAAAATAAAACAAGAGATAACGCTCTATAAAGTGAAAGATTCTGTTTTCATTAAACAAAAAATATCATTGCAAACCCGTCTATTCTCTTTCTTGCTCAGTATCTTCTTTCAATACTAAACCCTGGATGAAAAACTAGCAAACCCACCCATTTATTCCTTATGAGTGCCGGACAAGTGCGATGCACGTGCTTCTATAGGGCCTACAAATCTCAATGTATGTAATCTGAAAATTAGATTCCACAAATATCTATCACCACAAACAACAAAGCAAGTTCATAAATTAGTGAATACAAATCAGACTAAGCATGTTCATAATATTCATATCCATACGTATACATATATGTTGGCAATTGGTACTTGTGTTTTGAGTAAATGATTGAACAAGGGGAAAAAAAAATCGTAAAGTAATAAAATTTGGAAACAGAGTAGGAGAAAAATAAAAAGTAAAATTGAACAATTTTCAAGTGCAACCAAACACTGGAAAAAAATAAAAAAACAAACATTGTGAGCAAAATTATTTTACCACAAGTCTTTAAGGGAGCTACAACTCGAGAAGATTAATTCCCATAAACCATGTCCACTAAACAGTTGCAGAATCTTCCGCCTCCGTCAGCCGCACCTGCTTCGAAACTCTCCCGTTTGCAAGAGATAAGAATATCTCAGCTTAATAAGAGATGTCAACATTTTAGGTAACACAGTCTCTTTATCTACCCTAATAAAGAAAGAGAACATTATCTTAATTGAAACAATAATAGCTCCTGGTATTAACACAACCCTACTTATGTCTAGTCATCAGCACCAATTAGAAATCGATCAAAGGGCTTAAAGAAAATGAGCTTTTTAATATATTGAAGGGAGCATACAGGCATATGAGAGATAACAAATTAACAATAAATCGACAAAATTACAGCTTTTGGACTCGGATTACACTTGAAACTTGCTCTCAGTCAGAATGCAATAAATTCATTACCCTACCACTTGAAATAATTACAAGCTGAAGCTACTAGAACCCCCCAAAAAGTGGTGGTATGAAAATCAGGTTACACGGTAACTGTATCTAGCTACTTTGACTGGCTATACAATTACTGTCCCTTCTTGTTAGTAACACAATGGTTCAACGGATTAAGGAACTGCCCTCTGTGCGATCAGCCGCCAGTTACGAAATGCATACGTCGAAATTGAAACATTCGAGAAATCTGAGAACTGGCTTCTAGACTTCTAATGGCCGAAGCCAACTCTAAGCACTTACACCACGAAGAAGACGAAAGAACCTCTGCAGCAGCAGGACGGTGTGGCCGCCAATGGAGGATATGGAAGAAGTAGTACTCGCATCGCGTCTCTCTTGACGTGTTTCGCGGCCTGTTCCTCTTCGTGACGCTCTGCCCTCTTTTCTTAATTTCCATCGTAAAGCTGGGCATTTTTGTCTATTAATGGATCTTAGACATTAGTGCTTTTAAATTAATAGACTCTAGACCTTATAAAAACTTAAGCTGGGCTAAATGTCCCAAGGGGGCCCTGTTTGTGGACTTTAGGCTAATTTGCCGTTTTACCTTGAGGTCTAGCTCAAAGAGAAGATGACCAAAATGAGTGCTTAATTTCCAAAAAGGATATAGCATTTTTTTTAATTACCTTGATGTCTAGCTCAAAGAGAAGATGACCTTTTGGTCCGTCTTATTTAAAACAAAAACAAAACTCCCACACTCATGCATAATGCTTCCTTCCGACGAGCCAACCTCCAGCGACAACCACACTATGCTCGTTGACCACCGGAGCTTAGTTTCCAGTGACCGAAGACCTCAAAAAAATTTGCAGTGGACGAGAAAGATTATAACAACAACAATGTTCAAAAAAAAGAAAGATTACACCGCAACATTGTCAACAACCACTGGAGCTTAGTTTCCGGCAACCGGTGAACTCGGAAAAATTCACAGTGGACGAGAAAGATTACAACAACAATGATGTTAAAAAAACTAGAAAGATTACACCACAAACATTGTCAACAACCACGGTCAAATTAAATAAAAGACTAATGGAGAATATGAATTTAAGAAGATTTAAAAAATGTGCAGGCTGTGAATTTCTCAAACTACTGTAGGAAATTTTTGAAATCGAATTTTTTAAACCTTCTCATCCACTTACACAAAGGAGACCTCGTAAGATCTTGTAAGGAACAAGGGATAAAATTTGCAATGATATACATAGTATGGTTGTAGATCTGGCACTTATCGTTGATTCCGGCGAGTTTCGGCGATGCTTACCACCCATTGAATCATGCGAAGATCAAAGATAAAAATTAAAGAGGAGAAGAAGATTAAGGCCAGAATCGTCTTTGGATCTGGTCTCTAAGCGACTTTCCGGCAAAGGCTTGGAGTGCTTTACTGGATGAATCAATGAAAGGTGAAGGTGAGTTGTTGCAAGGTGTTGGAGTGAGCAGATCTAATGTGCCAAAAGCCCCTCACTTGGAGAATTACAAGCTGAATGCACAACTCAACAAGAAACTTGATAAGCGCATTGAGAGTGATAGCTTTCCTCCTTGGTCGTTGTGGAAGGGAGTCTTAGATACGTATCCATTGTCAATAGCAAGTGACCGGTTGAAGTCTGAAGGTACTTATCCTCCATGGGTATGTATGTTTCCCTGATCTGGTCTTATCCTCCATGGGTATGTATGTTTCCCTGATTTGGTCTTATCCTCCATGCGCATTGAGAGAGAGAGAGTTTTCCTACTTACCGCTTATCTTTTTTTTCTTTTTAAAGTTGCTTATGTTTGGTTTTTTTTTTCTTGGGGGGAATACAACAAACACAAGAGTAGGTCGGCCTTTGGTGCCAATGGAATGGTAAAAGTTGTATGGAGAGAGACGAGCATTACAGCCGGGGTATTTTGGGTAGAAAATTAGCCGGCATCATTATTAGTGCTTTTCAGCATCGGGCTAGAGCGGGAGGGAAGGCACCCCCAATTTTTGTACTAGCCCGTCAATCCCTCATACATATTTAGGCATATAGGGTTAGGTTGAGTTGAGATAATTTAAGCCTGTTTACCAAATGGGCTGGGTTTAGAAAACTCCCTTAAGGCCCAGCCCGGCCCGCCTCAATTAAAATAATACATTTATTTTGATAGGATATACATGTGTGTGTTGTTACCGCTATAAGTCCTAGTTGTTTAATGGATCAGGCTTCGACTTGCACAAATCTCGTTATTATCTAGTATAAGACTGGCCCGAACTTGACCCAACCCGGTATATGTGCACCCCCTTAATGTACGTCATATGGGTAAGCACATCAAACCGTGAATACTATCCCAAAACAATTCAAACTAGTTGATTTGGTTCAATATTTTAGGAGTGAGTTTTTACAAAATGAAAAACAAAATCAAATGTTAGGATCAAA
This sequence comes from Vaccinium darrowii, assembly GCA_020921065.1. NCBI lineage: Eukaryota > Viridiplantae > Streptophyta > Magnoliopsida > Ericales > Ericaceae > Vaccinium > Vaccinium darrowii. The sequence goes on along the minus strand of CM037158.1, from coordinate 43,933,874 downwards.
CGCTTACCATTTGTTAAGGTTTTGTTAGAGCCCGAGACTTGAACCCGTAACCTTGCTCTGTTACCACTTGTAGGATCAAGCGCTTACTTTCTAACCCAAAACCCGCAGGTATTAGTGAAGACATAGCTTTATTTCCTTGTTCCCATCGTATCGAAGCGCTAACGAGTCAATTGAGACTTGGCCCGCTTGTCCTCCGCCTGGGGAGGATGTTGGACTTAGCCCACTTGGCCTTTGCCCAACACAACCGTTATGTTATTTTTTTTTTCTCATTTTCCTTTTGAAACCAAATAAGAGAAAGTTTGTTCCATTTACTTTCCTTCCATTTTCTTTATGCAGTCGAACAAAGGAAAATTCTCAACTCTCCTCTTAATCTCCACCAATTATTTTATCTTCTTTTCCACTTCTTTCCGCAAGTTCCAAGGACTTGGGGTTCCAACTGTGCAGCCTTATGCACACGGGACTGTGCACATTCGGGCCGTCCGTTGTCATGCGTGCAAGATGAAATCTGGACCACTCATCCAAGCAACAGTTGACCTAGATATGCACAACACCTACTGTGCAAGGGATGATACAACAACAATCCCAGATCCAAGTTCCAAACGCACCTTTTGACATCTTTCGATGTACTCAAACCTAGAGATCCGGATCCTCTACGGAGAAATCCCCTCTCATTTTTTACTTTTTTTGGACCATGCAGGTGACGGCAAGGTAGTAGCTCATGCCTGACGTAGATTTTGGGTATGACGTGTGAGAGAGAGAGAGAGAGAGAGAGAGAGTCCAAACAAAATAGAAGTACTAGTGATAGTAGTAGAAGAAGAAAGTTCGAAAAAACTCCAATCGCGTGTCCCGTTGACCATTCCACCACCAAGTCGTCTATTTCCTTCGATCCCCACTGCATAAATACGTGTCTGCTTTGCCCCTTTATTTGACGTGGAACCAATTACACATATGAACATGACATTTTTTTTGTCCATTAATCCCATCTATGATTGTTACTGTATGTTTAATTATCTACCCCTGGGAAAGAGGGAAATTAACAGTCAAGATTCTTATACTCCCAATTGATCATGTGGTAGAACTTTTGGATACCTCACACGGTATCTCGGGATCGAGTCTCATTCTCCACTCTTGCATTTAATAGATTAGGAATGACAAATGACAAAATAAAAAACTCGCAAAAATCTATATCTGTATATTCCCCTCCTAGTTTTTTGTCAAAATGTGAATCATCTCTATTTCACTTCTAAAAACTACTCCTACTAAAGTAGATCCTTTTTTTTGAACAATTGTACGGTAACATTTATCATCCTAAATACCATATACTCCTATGTTACATGATTGTATTTCCAGAGTAAAATAATACTAACAAAAGTATGTCGAAATTCTGATTCACAAAGCATGCATGGATGTTTTCAAATTCAAATCCTAATGCAAATATCATTTCGAGATTCTCACAAATATATATATATATATATATATATATATATATATATATATATATATATATATATACACACACACACACACTCTCTGTATATCACTATTGGGAATCTTAATTTCTACCTCCAAAACGTCACATGCAAGCACCAAGTCTTTGACTCTTTGGATGACCAGATCTAGAACTTCGACAAACTACAGTTTATGTTGGTTATCCCAAAAAAAAAGAAGTACCCTTTGACGCGTATATGTTTGATATGCGTGGACGGTGGGAACAATGACCCATCGAGGTATATTTCAGGTGCCAAAAACAAAATTTGAGCCTTTACTCATTTCAATTTTGCATTCCTTCAATTACATACTGGCAAAGCAATTTTCGGCGTGGCTCGACGAATGACCTGCAAAACACTACACAACTAAGGATACAGTGTGGTGTTAGCCAACTAGCCTCTGATGCATAAGTCAGTTCGTTTAACAAATTGGGTTGATGGTAACTTGAGGAATCGACTATTCAGAGCAGGGCCGGCCTTGGCATTTGGGTTGCCGAAGCCCGACTCTAATTTTGGTTGTCTACTTACGATTAAATAAAAAAAAAAACAAAAAATTGTTACATTTTATTTTTTTAGCATGAACATAAAAAAATCACAATCAAAACGTTACCCCGATTATAGTGCTCTATGATGAGCACGATCCAATTAAAATTAAAAAAAAAACTTCTTATTGCATTTTTTAAGCTGATTCTTTAATTGAGTCATCATACTAACTTATCCAATAGTTCATTTTCAATTGAGATTAGAGATAAATGTAAAAATATATAGAACACAGAAATTCAAACTAAAATGATAATAGATAAATGCAAAAAGTTTATAGGAGTTTGTTTTGAAGAAAATAAGAAGTTTGCTTTCATATTTTAAATATGATTTGTGAGAAAAAATTAATAAACCGTGTTAGCTCGCTCATTTTTTAAAATTTTCCACGTTTGAGAGTTTTTTATAATTCAATGTAAGAATATATCACTTCTAAATTATTGTTGTTTGTTAAATGCAAAATTTAATAAAGCAATTGAGTGGTGTGGCTTCATAAAAGGGTCTTGCTAATGTAAACCCAGTGGGCTCACAATAAGTACATAAAAAATTAAAAAAACACGCATTTCAGTGCACCTTTTACACATTTTTAAAACCTTAGTGCACCTATTTAGCATTTTCCCTCATAACACTGGATTTGGAGGAGAAAAAGGAGTCATAAAAAAAAAAGGGAAAGAAAGGCCTAAAAAGGCCAAAGCAAGAGGAAAGTTGTGATTGTGAATGAACTAGAGTTGCTCGGAATCAAAGGAGCAAACCCTTTTACCACGTCGCCAGGCTGTACTTATCTTCATCAGTTCCTTTGTACATCAGGTATCTTTTCTTGATAGGAGTTGAGCCTTTATCACATCTAGGAACCGACTAGATAAGTATCTAGTTGATTTAGGCTTATCTTATATTAATAAGGTCGAGACTGATTCCTTAGGGCTCTCGTCCCCTTAGGGCTTCGTATGATGAATTGCGATGCTGAGGTAAGTTAGTCTCTGGGATCGAGCTGAGCTTTTAGGGAGTACTGACCTTACGTGGTCATCTCGAGCTTAATGACGTCACCCGTAAGCGGTCTAGGAGTGCCTTAAGACTCATAGGTCAGGTCAAAACATTATTCATGATGTATGCCTTGCCTTGTCATACTATTACCGACCTCTCCTAGAAAACTGAGTTTAACCGAGCTACCCTGGAGATCAATTCTTACTTATCACATACCATGCCAAAGACTTATGGGTTATTCCAGAAATTGACTTATTCTTAAAATGAGTTAAATAATGACTTCTTGTTATTTTGCAAGATAGATCATTCTCTCACATACATACTCTCAAAAAGCCAATTACTGACTTAAGCCAGTTTCTAAATTATCTACCAGATTTGGAACAACCTAGGAGAAGTTACTAACCAATCATACACGTAATAATGGAATACGAAAAACAGCAAAGTAATCGACATTGGATTTTACGAGGTTCCCCAAAATCGGGTACCTCCACGGTAGCGAGCGTGAGTCTGTTATTTGATTAAATCTAGGGTTTTTACAATAGAGACTATTTATACCTGTGCTCTATTCCAACCGTAATTACATCGTACCATACCACGGGGGCTTTTGACCCCGCACTCCCCAAACCTTTGGCCCTAACCCAAACAATTGAATCCGTAATGGGCAAAATGCTTTGCTTCGCTCTGCTCCGTTCGGTCGCTTCGCTCTGCTCCGTTCGGTCACTTCGCTTGCCTCACTCCCCTTCGCATCTAGCCTTTACTAGAACCTCTTGGTACCTCTCCATATAAACCACAAGTTCCAACAGTTACGTACATTACAATTTTATCATTTCAATATAAACCTCCTGGCCTTACGAGCTTTCACAATATAGGTATGAACTAGTTATTATGACTTTTTTGGTTTGGGTAAATTGAAAAAACTAGTTTTTTGGTTTTTTTGGTTTTGTCCTTATTCAAGAAATTTTTTGGATGTCACCTTCGTCTTCATTCACAAAACTTTAAGTTTGGCTAATAATTTTATACTTTTTTGATTCCTCCCGTCAAGACAAGCAAAAAAACCACAAAAAATCGATCGAAAACTAACAAATGCAATTTTTTTTTAATAAGGACAAAATCAAAAAAACCCAAAAACCAGTTTTTTCAATTTACCCAAACCAAATAAGTCACATAATCCATCTGCCTGAAGTGTGAAGGTAGGTGAAAGTGGAAGGTAATAGTATGAAATTGACTTAAAAAAATATCTTAAATAACTAAAATTCGTGAAACTACAGTAATAAGTCACATGATGATGTTTTGGGTACTCCTATTATAGATAGCACAATATAAATCTTTCATTTATTAGATAAGTAAGGTGTCAAAAGCGCACACGTCAGATGAGTAGATCATTTGGGCCTCACACATGAGAGGATCCAGACTCAAAATTAAGCAGTAATCAGTGATGGACCAAAAATTAAGGGTACCGTAAGAGAGGGGCTTGGGGCGTTCAATCTTTATGTTAGTTTTTTGTCATTTTCCTTGTGAAACCAAACAAGGGAAAGTTTATTTGATTTACTTTCCTTCCATTTTCTTTATATGGTCAAACAAAGAAAAATTCTCAACTCTCCTCTTAATTTCTACCAATTATTTTCTCTTTCTTTTCATTTCTTTTCACAAGTTCTAAACACAACTTTTGACATCTTCCGATGTATCAAACCCGGGGATCCGGATCCTCTATGGAGAAATCCCTTCTCAAGAACATTACGACTTATTTTAGCCTAAAAAGTTAAGTCTGTTTTTTGCTTTTTGACTTATTAGGGGGAAAAGAAAAAAGCTTTTTTGACTTATTTTGGCCCAAAATGCTGTAGGAGTTACTTATTAGCTCAAAATATATGACTTTTTAAAACTCAAAAAAAAAAAAAAATGCTTAACTTTTTAGGTCAAAATAAGAGAAATGATACGTTTACAACAAGGGGCTCCAACACAGCTCCACCACCGGCGACGCCGTTCTTCCTCGCCTCCTTTCCGCCGCCGGCGACCCACCGTCAAAGAAGATGAAGAGAAAGAGGACAACCAGAAGCAAAAAATAGATCTCTACAAAGGGCAATCAGTAAAATTACATGAATCCCCAAAAAATGGACCCCTAAACTTACAAATCCTGGTAAAAATTCATCTAGACCATTATCATCTTCAACATCCTGGTTTTTCCCTCATGATCGGAATCCCATCTAAGGTTAATTCGATCCAAACAGTAGGAGGCATGATTTGGTAATAGCCCTCCCATGAACTCGATCCAGCAGATTAAACCTGAAGGAACAACCTATCGTTTAATTCCACTGATCCAATCTCACACCCTCACATGTTCATTGATGGAGAGTAGGAGTATTTTTTAGAGAGATGAGGAAAATGGGTTTTAGATTTGAAATTCCTAAATCGATGCGATGAATAATAATAACAAGAAGAAACTTCTTCAAACTAAACGATAAAAGAACAAGGCACAAGATTTACGTGGAAAAACCCCGAAAAGGGTAAAAAACCACGGGAAGGAATCATGCACTAAATAAATGTGTGATTACAAGTAGACTTACTCGATAACCGTGTATCCTCACCATGAATCCTAAGCCCTACTCGCTGAATCCACGTACATCACACCCTTGCATGATCGCCACATCTTGAATCCTCAAGCCTTCCAACTATTTTGCCCTTCGAACTCCACTAAAGGACTTTGATAGAGAAACGTTGAATTTAATATGAACGATGAAACCCTTTGAAGATGATCTTGATCGCACGGCAATGAAAAGCCTTCACAAATCTTCAAAGTTCATGAACCCTAGCACTCGCGGCTGGTATTTTGATGAGAGAGGCACAAAGGGTCGAAATATGGCTGCTGTGGTAATTAGAAAAAACCTAATTGCTTAGATTTTATAGTTGCTGAATTGGGCATTTTTGCCAGCTGTTTTGGTCGAGCAAAAAATTCAGCAAAAACAAACAGAATGTTTTGCTAAAAAAGGCCTTGAAATGCTTGAGCAAAACGTGCAGCATCTAACTTTTTCCTTGTGCATTTTTGCCGACTGTTTTGCTCGAGCAACAGCAAACGCAAACAGAATGTTGTGCTAGTAGAGATCCTTGAACTATTCAAGCAAAAACATGTAGCATCCAACTTTGTCTTCAAAATGAGCAATCCGTCTTGACTAAAAAAACTACCGCACTCGAATAAAAATACATATTGATATGATTCCTTTTCCACACCTAAAACAGACACTCTAAAAATAAATACCAAAGATTACAGTGCCATAAAAAAAATACGATACACCCAAATGTATATGTTTTGGGCATGGATTTGCCAAACCAAAGGAAGCTCGGCCTATTGGGCTTACAAGATTTTTTCGTCGGAATTTACAGACGACCGGTGGGGTCTCCGGCGGTGAGTTACTAGGAAGTAACGCTTCTGGGTGGGTCGCTTGCTGCGGAGAGGAGGCGAGGAAGAACGGCGTCGCCGGTGGTGGTGGGAGCTCGCCGGTCTCCATCTCTCGGTATCTCTCGAATGGGCTGGGGTGGGGTGAAGGAGATGATCTGGGTTTTGGTTTTTTTTTTTTTTTCAATTAAGTTGGTGGGGCCCACTTACTGCCACCTCAACATGTTGGAGCTGGGTTGGAGCCCCTTGTTGTAAACGTATCATCCTGCTCAAAATAAACGTATGTGAAGAAGAATCATCTAATTAATGTCAATGAAGGTGACAGTAAGGTAGTAGTCATGCATGACGTAGATTTCAGATATGACGTGAGAGCCCAAAATAGAAGTACAGTGATAGTAGAAGTAGAAAGGTCGAAAAACTCCAACGAAAGTACCCAACAAAAAAAAAAAATCCCATCGCGTGCCGTTTGACAATTCCCCCCACCGAGTTGTGTAATCTACTTTGCTCCTTCATTTGACGTAGACCACATGACTACATGAGAACATGACACTTTTTGTCCATTAATCCCACTTTTGATTATTACAGTACGTTTAATTATCTACCCCTAGGAAAGAGGGAAATTAACAGTCAAGATTCTTACACTCGCAATTGTTTACTATATAGTAGAGTTTTTGAATGTCACATACTATATTTCGGGATTGTATCTCATTTTTTTCCTTTCACATGTAATAAATTAGGAATAATGAATAAAAAATAAATAAAAAATTGCTCGCAAAATACCAACATAAAAAACCTATATCTGTACCTAATATTCCCCTCGTAGTTTTTGTCTAAAATGTGAATCATCTCTATTTCATTTCTAAAAGCTACTAAAGTAGATCCGTTTTTTGAAAAAAATAAATTGTACGATAACATTTATCGTCCTAAATAGCCTATCAAAAGAGAAAAACATTTATCGTCCTAAAATTATATACCTTTTATGTTACATGATTGTATTTCCAGAGTAAAGTACTACTAACAAAAGTATGTCGAAATTCTGATTCACAAAGAATGCATGGATGTTTTCAAATTCAAATCCTAATGCAAAAATCATTCGAAATTCTCACCAAAAAAAAAAAACTCCGTATATCACTTTTGGGAATCTTAGGCCTTGTTCTCCAATAGATTTTAGGTACATAAAATCTCACATTTTATGACACTTTAATCTCAACACATAAAATGTAAAAATCATGTTATGAGATTTTCATAAAATCCTCTTAAATCTATAAAAAACTACTAGATTTTATCAGTTGGGAAAACGACTCTATTTTATCACCTCTCCATAAAATGCTCATTTTATGAGATTTTCATAAAGTCTATCTAAAATCTATTGGAGAACAAGGCCTTAATTTCTACCTCCAAAACGTCGCATACAAGCACCAGGTCTTTGACTCTTTGCCCGACGATCAAGAACTTTAACAAAGTACGTTTCTGGCCCTTTTGGCATATATGTTCGATCTGTGGACGGTGGTAACAATAACCTCTCGATGTTTAGAGGCCGTTTGGCCGCCTCTTTATCAACTTATTGATTTCTCCTTTTTGCATTCTGGGTGTTTGGCAGCAACACCCAGAAACTACTTCTCCAGAAATCGTTTTTTCCATTTTTCCATTTAGAAGCCAGAAATCAAAAATAGGTTTGGAGGTGTTTTTTGATTTCTACTTCTCATTTTCCCTTCCAAAACACATTCTGCACATTTCTTCCAAACACTCCTCTCACATCCAAAACTCATTCTGACCAAAAGCCAAAAAACCAAAAAGCCAAAAAGTCAAAAATCAAAAACTAAAAAGTAGGCTCCCAAACACCCCTTATTAACCATCTCAGGTGACTCCAAAACAAAATTTGAGCCTTTACTCGTTTCAATTTTGCATTCCTTCATTTACAAGCAATGCCAAAGACTTATAAGTTATTCCAGAAGTTGACTTATTCTTAAAATGAGTTAAATAATGACTTCTTGTTCTTCTATGAGACATGCCATTCTATCACATACATAAACTCAAAAAGTCAATTTAAACCAGTTATTGACTTAAGTCAGTTTCTGAATCATCTACCAGATTTGGAACAACTTCGGAGAAGTTACGTACTCCGACATTGCAATTTTATCATTCCAATATAAACCTTCCAATCTTATGAGCTTTTACAATATAGGTATGAGCAAGTTGTTATGACTTGATAAGTCACATAATGCATCTGCCTGAGTGTGAAGGTATGAAATTGACTTTAAAAAATATCTTAAATAACTAAAATTCGTGAAACCCCAAGGTACTCTTATTATAGAGAGCGCGATCTGAATCTTTCTTTTATTAGATAAGTAAGGTGTCAAAAGTGCACGCATCACATGAGTGGATCAAAATCGAGCTTTAATGACAATTTAGTGACAACAACGTGTTACTAAAAGTGTGATAGTGACAACTCACTAAAAAATTGTTACTGAATACCCTTTATCAACACACTTTTAGTGACAACATTATTGTCACTAAAGATCAATTTTTTTGTAGTGAAATGAGGGACCTCACACATGAGAGGATCCAGACTCAAAATTAAGTATAGTAAGATCATCTCCACTCTTTACCCAAATTTTTTTCTCAATTTTGAGTAAAAAGTTGATTTGATATGACTCCTTACAACCCTTACTCAAATTGTACGGTGTAGATTTAATTCACACCATTGAATGGCAAAATGGTAAATAAAAGTGTAAAAAAAGATCCTTGAAAATTTGGTTCTAGATTTGGTGATGAGCAAATTTGGTGAAACATTTGAGTAAAACCAAATTTGGTGAAGGAGTGGAGTGTGATTTTTGGTGTTTTTAACTAAAATTTGAATTTGGTGAAAAATTCAAATTTTGATGAAAGGATGGAGATGCTTTGACCAGTGATGGACCAAAAGGGTACCCTAAGGCCTGGTTTGGGTAAATTGAAAAAATTGGTTTTTTGATTTTTTTGGTTTTGTCCTTATTCAAGAAATTTTTGCATTTGTTAGTTTTCAGTCAATTTTTTTTTTTAGTTTTTTGGCTTGTCTCGACGAGAGGAATCTAAAAAGTATAAAATTATTAGCCAAACTTAAAGTTTTGTGAATAAAGATGAAAAAATAAAATAAAAAAACCGGTTTTTTGGATGTCACATTCGTCTTTATTCACAAAACTTTAAGTTTGGCTAATAATTTGATATTTTTAAGATTTCTCTCGTCGAGACAAGCCAAGAAACCACAAAAAATCGACAGAAAACTAACAAATAAAAAAAAATTAAATAAGGACAACTAAAAAAATAAAAAATTTAATTTTTTCAATTTACCCAAACCAGGCCTAAGAGGGGCTTGGGGTATTCAAAGTGAGATGGCCGAACATGAAGAACTCATGTTTTTTTTTCATAAAAGCAACTCATGTTATGCCAATACTTTGAAAGATATCTAGTTACGTAAGCAATTGTCCTTGCAATATTCTACATGTGTGTGCGATTGTGAATTAATTAAATGGGAATGCCCCATGCGAAGCAGTTTGAAAAAACAGTAGTTTGAAACCTCGAAGTGCAATGGAGTTGGAATTGATAAGGGTCCCCTCCATTTGTTGGGCCTTCTAGGGTGTATTTTGACGATCAAAATTGTTAATTTTTTTAAATCTCATCAGTAATGTCAATTATTCTAAATTATGTTGATCAGGTATTGTTTATTACTTTAATTCCAGTTCTGAAATTAAATGCTCCCAGGGCTGGTTAATTAAGAATTGGGTTCGACTAGTAACTTCGTGATTGCCTCTCTCCTATGTGATACAATCGGAACCGATCCGTGAGTTACGAATTTGATTGGAATCTAATGGTAGGACTTTTGGTCCAGACAAGGATTGCATTTTCTAAAAACCGTGACTTACGGACAATGATTGATTTTCCTAGGAATCCGATCTGATCCTAATCATGAGCACCCTTAGCCTTAGGTAATAGTAACATAGGCAATGGTGTTACTGAGCACTCTTTTTTGCTGTTACAATTTGGCAAATCTGGAAAGATCGAAACAAAATAAGCTTTGATAATATCGATGTTGACAAAAAAAAAACTTTGGGTTGACAAAAAATAACTTTGGATTTAGGCTACCCTAACCTCCTTGGCTTTCAAATCTTTGCTCTACAATGGCCCTATTCAAGATATTCTAATTGCTTGGATTGCCGCTCTTACAGCTTGTGTAAAGTTGAGCATAGATGGCTTATTGTACAAGGATAGTTGGAAAGCCGGATTTGGTGGCCTCTTTAGGGATCACAAAGACATGTGGATTCTAGATTTTTATGGGTGTCTCAACTGCAACTCAAGTCTAGAGACAGAACTTTGGGGTATTTATCGAGGTTTAACCATCATTTTCGAGAAAGGCTTATGCAATGTTTTTTGATGAATCTGATTCTTCTGTGGCTGTGAAATTGATCATGGAAGGCTCAAACATTGGGCACCCTCAGTTCGCCTTAGCCAATGATGCAAGACTCCTCTTGGAACGCACAGGGTCCACTATTATGCATGTATACAAATAAGCTAACTAAAGTGCAGACCATCTCGAATGCCTTGGAGCTGAACAAATGGAAGTGCTTGTAGTATATGACCGAAACCAACCAAGTGACTCAAACCACTTTAGGTAGTTCTACTATTAACGAAGCATTCTTGCAGAAACTAACCGAAACCAAGTGACTCAAACCACTTTAGGTAAAGAGCACTGCGTGCACTGAACTTGTTCACCGTTTAGTTTGTGGGAGCTTTGCTATGGGTACACCATTTCATGCACACAAAATACATACCGTGTTGTGTTGGACCCATTTCGGGATTCTACACAAATGATCGGAACCGCCAAACTTATTTAAAATACTCTATGTTTTTAGGGATGCCCATAAAAAGTCGGCGCAGACGGATATAGGTAAGAGCTTAATCGATGCTTCGCTCAATTTTTTGTCAGAAAATTGAGCAAATAATTGATCAAGTCTCGACCGGTATCCGATCGAGCTGATTTTTGACATGGATCCTTAAAAAAATATTCTAAATAAATTATGCGAGTTCGACCATTTTTGTGGAACACCGAGATGAGCTCTAATGATACCGACAGTAACTAGTGTACCAACTATTACACTAACTGTCCATGTGACACTTTTTTAGTCGATGAATCTATCCATGTATTGAATAAAGTATTGATGTAGTAATGTCATGTATACATTTATTGTAATAATTAGTACACAAGTTAGTACTTATAACATTGCTCCTACACAATACAATGTATATTTAACTGTACACACAGTTTATCGAAAAGGCCTTATGGAACTTTCTTTCCACGCTGGAAGCCATTAAAAAAAAGAAAAGGCTTTATTAGATCTAAGTCTTCTAGTATCGTATCGTAATGTTGTTTCCTCGACCCCGCAGATATTTCCACGAGGAATTACACACACACGTGCTCTTACACACACACCGCGTTAACTCACTATTCCCCGCCACGCATACTCTCCAGTGTCAGCTTCTTTTCAAAAATCATTCAAAATCCTCTCAAATCAACACGCCCAGTTGACCCACCCTGTCCCGGTCCCACGCTCTTTCGCTGCTTCACTCTCTCACTCCCCCCAATAGCCAATTGCCCCCACATATAAAAACAGAGCCGCCAATTCCCCAATTCCCCCACATCCTGAAAGAATCACAACAATCCCAATCGAAAAAACTGTAAAACAGAAACTCCTCTTACAACAATCTTTCCGTCCATTTTTTTTTATAAAAACGGATATGGTGAAGCCGGAAAATGGGAAATCAGGCGAGAGGACCGACGAGTTGAAGTACAAGGGCGTGAGGAAGAGGAAGTGGGGGAAATACGTTTCCGAGATCCGACTACCCAACTGCCGCGAACGGATTTGGTTGGGTTCTTATGACTCTGCGGAGAAGGCCGCCAGGGCTTTCGACGCCGCCCTCTTCTGCCTCCGCGGCCCCTCCGCCAGTTTCAATTTCCCTGACAACCCGCCCGAAATTCCCGGCGGGAGGTCACTCACTCCTTCCGAAATTCAAGAACAAGCAGCCCGTTACGCGAATTCGGGGGCCTCCCAAAATAGGGACCCGGATCGTTCGGTGTCGACGTCGTCCTCATCGTCATCGTCGGAAATGCACGTGGAGTCTCCGTCACCGTCGGTTTCTGACGGGGTGGCCGCCCAGTTGGGTAACGAAGCGGAAACGCCGCCGCTTGATGGGTCGTTTCTGGATCTCTTTTCGACCATGGGTAGTGCCGAGAATACTGGGCCCGGGTCGTTTGATATTTATCCGGATTTTAATTTTAATGATTTCTCCAACGAGTTTTTCGTGTCGCCGCCGATGCCAAGTAATCAGGTGGATTATGGGGAAGAAAATTGTGATGGCAATTTCTCACAAGATTCATCATTCCTTTGGAACTTCTAATTTATTACAGTACTATAAGGAACAAGTTCAATAAATTAGAAGTTCAGAAAGAGGAAAATAAAATAGAGTCAGGATTCTTGGAATTTTTTTTTATTGGAATAGCTGACATCTTTTTAATACCACAGGACAAAATCTTAAATCAGAATTTGGATTGACCACTTTTTTTTTAATGGTCCATCCTCTTCTCTTTCTTTTTGTTTCAACACAGGTATTTGACTTTTGGTGGAAAGTTCAATTGTCAATCCGAAGTTGGAAAGTTAAATGTGGTCTTGTAATAGTTTGTGTATTCTTTGCCTCTTTCAATGGAATACATTTTGTTCTGATACTTTTATTTGAAGTATACACCTCTTTTATTACTCTCTTCGTCCTATTTTGACAGTCCAGTTTGGTCTCCAATGCAAGTTTTAAATTGTTAATATCTTTCAATCTATAATGAATTTTATGTGCAATATTGATCAAAATATGATATATCTCAATTAGTTCTATTATACAATACAATCTTTAAAAATATTATAGATTAAAAAATATTAGTAACAATTTAAAAATTACATTAGAGACCAAACTGAACTATCAAAATGGGATGAAAAAAGTATAATATTAACATTGCTAGAGTGCGTGTGCAAGTGTTGTAGCTTTGCAGGGAGTGCTAGTTTTTCATACTGTCGAGTCAAATTTCATATTACATCAACCAGAAGTAGAAGCAACATGCGTGTTTTAATCTGAGGCACGTATTATTTGCTTGATTGTTACTTTGCTTAAAATGATCAACAAGAATCAAATAAACTTGTTTAGCGGGTTGAAGCAAACTAGAGCTGAAATACAACCATGACAATTGCACCAGAACCAACAAGAGAGCATACCAACTAAGGGGGAGTTCTTGAATGGATTATTTGATTTTATCATCATCTTTTACGAATAGATAAAAGGAGGGTTGATTTTATCACACTAGATTTTATCACACTAGTGGTCCACGACATTTTATTACACTAGATTTTATCTATTGGGAAAACAAGGGCTGTGTTTGGTTAGATAGTTTAGTTTAGTTTTGATGATGTTAGCAGGTGTAATGAGTAGAAAGAGAGAGAGAGAGAAATGAGGATGTCATCAAAATTAAAACTAAAACTAAACTGAAAAACGAACATGGCCAAGGTGATTTTATCACTCCTCCATAAAACACCAACTAAATTTTATCTCATAAAACCCATTCAAGAACTCCCCTTAAAATAAAATTAGTAAAATATTTTATACAACCTGCAATTGATGAAGCAGTTTTCAGCGCGGTCAATCAATGACCTGCAAGCAAGAACTAAAGACACCGATCTGGCGACAACCAGCACCCCTCCGTTTAAGTCAGTTGATTTTAGTGGAGAAAGGAGAAAGATGATGGAGAACAAGTAATAAACCAATTCTATGATCAGTTGGACCGGTCGAAGTTCCGGGGCCCAAACAACTTTTAATTGAAAACTGTTAAATTCGACAATTTATTGACGAGCCCGGAATCGGCCCAAAACTTAGTGGGCTGAAACGGAATCGCGTTGCGGTCAAAACTCACCACCCTAAAGTCGTAATTGATGGTGTGATTTCGGCCTAATTGCTATATTAAGAAATATTTCGATTTTCATTCCAATTGAGAAAGTCGTATTTTTCTTTATAGCTTTCAATTTTAGTAGTTTCCTTAATTTCAGGGATAGTTTATTTCCATAACTTTTATTCAATCAAATATAACTCCGAGATTTTCTCTTTTTTTCTTATGGATTCAAGAACACTAATAGATTTGCATATTTTCGTTTGGAATAGTAAGCTAACTATTCTCTCTTAAATTCCGTTGCATCAAAAGAGAACTCATGCAATGAGATGGCAAGAGTTGAATACATACCCTCTATGTTAGTTTTTTTTTTTTTTTAATGAGAAACTCTACAATACACTTTTATTTGGGTGTGTACCATATATGCCTAAAAAATATTGTGGGTTTTTAGTATAAGATTTATGACACGCACCAATATATCATGATTTTCAATGAAAATGTTGGGAATTTTATTGCTGAAAAGTTATAAGAAGCAAATGTTATGATTCTTAGTGAAAATATTATGAATCAAATTGCTGGAAAGTATGAGTTTTAACTTTCTGTCGCACCAAAAGAAGAAGAAGAAGAAGTACGAGTTTTTAGTATAAAAGTAACAAAACGCACCAAAATATTATGAACCTTTATGAGGTGATACAATTTGGACCACATATTAAGTTCATATGGCTGTAGACTTTCCTTTTTTATTTTTATTTTTATAGGGGTTTTGGAAGGTAGAATCTCATTAGGATTAGTTAGATCTCAGGGTCTGGATAAGGATGGCATCAACCAAGTCCAATGGCCTTGGCTTTCTCAATCCCTTTTGGATTAGACATACCCCTGAGTTTTGGATTCTTAAGGGGCCGATTGGATGCAGGATTAGTTTTGGGTGGATAAAATAGTAAGGGGTATTAGTTATGGAAGATAGGCCCACAATGATGTGATGATTATGAATGGTGGATAAATTAGTACTTGGTTTAGATGATTATGTTGGGAGGGGGGGTGGGTGCTAGGTTGAGTGGATGATTTAAAAAGTTGTCAAAAGATAAAATTGCCCTTGTGCATACCCCTTTTACATTATGCATTAATTAACAGAGATAAATAACAAAATTAATTTTCATTTAATATAAGTAGTGCTAGTGCCAAAACTATTTTTGATTGTGCCAAAACTCAAGTGCATGGAATGCTTGTACTTATGTTTAAAGTAAAAGCTCTTTATGCATTGGAGTTTTGACACAATCAAAAACAGTTTTGGCGTTATCACTACCCTTTAGGAAAATGAACTTGTAAATATAAATGTCAATATTTTTAGTAATTTTGATTTCATTATTAATAATCGTATATGCAACATGTATATTGTTAGATATCGTATATCTGTTTTTTATTATTATATAATATAATAATAGCTAGCAAGCTTAAAATGTAAAATACTAAAGTATATAAATTTTCAAATTCTTTGTATCAAATTGAAAATCTCTATTAGTAGTTTAATTTGGTGCAAAAAAATAAAAAATTATGCACGAAAGTACCTTGTTTTTTTATCCGAAGGATATTGGAAAGCAACTCAACAAGACAATTAGCCAAAAAATGTAAAATACTAAAGTATATAATTTTTCTTTTTTTTTTGTATCGCATTAAATTTCTCTAGTAGTAGTTTAATTTGGTATAAAAAAATTTATGCGGGAAAATACCTTATTTTTTCTTTATCTAAAGGAAATTACAGCATTAGGGGTGGCGGTACAGAGAGAATCGCCCCGGGGGATAAAGCACCCGGATAACGGATTATATCTGGATTGGGTCCGGCATGTTAAAAAATATGGGACCCGGGCTCACATTATCATGGCCGTGCACAGGCTTTGGCCTTTTTTTGACTAAATAAACAGCGCAAAAGGATTTACAGTCGGCAAAAATATCTGGATTGGGTCCGGCATGTTAAGAAAGCATTTGAAGCCAAGTTCCAGCCAAAAATATCTCTGCAAGAAATAAAAGTGAATAAAAAACGAAAAGATTGGTTCAAAAACCCACGGTGGCCAGCCTTGACAGTTATGGGACCCTAAGCAAAATTACATTATGGGACCCTTCATCCTTATGACACAAACTTTAGCTGCTAAAGCTAAAATGACGCAATTCGTATAAAAAAATTGTGAGGCACTCTTACCAAGAGTTTCCGTTTAGCACTCATTGTTAAAAGTCATTTTTGCGTGAAAGTGCTAAAAGTCATGTTGTTTCCTACTAGCTAAAAGTCATTTTGCCTTAACGTCCTTGTGTGGGGTGGCGGAGGACGCCAAAAAAAAAAGAAAAGAAAAGAAACACTTCAGATGCGTTTAGCAATGAGAAATTGAAGTGCAAAAAATGGGTGCTAAAATTGGGAAACTCGCCCAAAGCCAAAATTACCATGCTATTTTATATGGCCTCACAAATTTTCTTGAAAATCTATGAATTTAGGAGTCCTTCGTCAACCGCGTTTGTAACACACACAAAATGGACTAAGAAAATGTTAAGAAAGCTTGAAGCAGCGACCAAAGGCTTCCAACATTACCTTCCTTCCTCCCTAGCACTGCATCACAAAGGCCCTTTGTTTAGAGTTTTGCTGCATATTATATATATACGTTCTTCTACCAACGCAGGTTGGTTCAAGTGATTTGGCACTTGTTCCCCTTAAGTAAGGTCTCGAGTTCGAGTTTTGTGAATGGAGGAAACTTAAGGATGACAATTTCCCCAAACCCGATGGATACCCGTCCCCACCCCTGGCTATTTGGAGGCAAATATTATTCGATTTTTCATCCAATAGAAACTGGTATGGTAGAAGTTAAAGAATCCCCGGTTAGAAATGGAGCGGGTATGATTATGTGATATCCGTCTTCGAATACCTGTACCCACCTCCATTTCAAATTGTATACATATTTTTATGAATATTGTATGTATACATGCGGGCATATAGTAGTATATAAATGTATATGTATGTGTGTATACATATAAGTATGCATATTGGTATAATTGGGAAATGCTACAAACCACCCTTAGGGTGGTCCACGGTGCACCACACGCACCATTAAATTTCGGGACAGAAGCTGCAAACCTGATACAGCTGCAAATGTACAGTCCTAGCTAGTGCTCCTAGTCCTAGTACATATTTGACATGATAGTATAAAGTAATTGTAACCAAATAGGAGTAGTAGTAACAATAAACACGTCCTTTCTTCTTTTACGAAATAGCAAAACGAATACGGGTAAAAAAAAAATTGGAAGGATTTCTTTTACCAAAAAATGGAGTAAATTTTTTAGAGACGTTATTTTTCTTATGATTTTGATGTCTGACAGTATTTAGGTTGAGCTTTTTATTTAGTTTTCTTTTGATTTAGTATCATGATATACTCCCTCCGTCCCATTTTGATAGTCCCCTATGAAAAGAAATTTTAATCCAAAATCAAAATTAGTTTTTGGTAAACCATTATTTTTAAAAAATAAAGTTTTGAAAATAATATTTTTTAAATCTGAAAAATAAATTTTGAAATTTTTTTTTTAAAAACTATTTTCAAAACTAGTTTATTTTTTCCTACAAAGAGAATTCAAAATAAAAAAAATTGAAAATAATTTCTTTGATGCCTTTTGTTTTAAAACTATTTTTCAAAATGAAAAACGATTTAATTTTTTTGGATAACTTTTTTAACTCTATTTTTTTAGGGTGGTGAATATATACCAAGGGCGTCACGGTCATTTCATGTAAAAAGTTAACGGGGGAGGACAGTGGAATTTCAGAAATTTTTGAAAACATTGTTTTGGATTAAATTTTTTTTTTCATAGGAGGCTATCAAAATGAGATAGAGGGAGTATAACATGATACCAAGGGTGTCACGGTCATTTCATGGACGTGTTTATTGTTACTACTACTCCCTCCGTCCCAATTTTATAGTCCCTCGTTCTATCCTAACCGGATAAAAAAATGATTATATCTTTCAATCGGTAATACATTTTATATGCAATATGGATCTTGTTTGATAGATCTTGATTTAATCTAATAGACAAAGTGTTCAAAATCACCTAAAACATTGTAGATTATAAGATATAACACTTTGAAAAGTGGCACGAACTCCCAAAAGGACTATAAAATTGGGACGGATGGAGTATTTTGTTACAATTACTTTATACTATCATGTCAAATATGTACTAGGACTAGGAGCACTAGCTAGGACTGTACATTTGCAGCTGTATCAGGTTTGCAGCTTCTGTCCCGAAATTTAATGGTGCGTGTGGTGCACCGTAGACCACCCTAAGGGTGGTTTGTAGCATTTCCCAAATTGTATATAATCTTGGTAGACTATTATTTCTTCGCAACTTTCTATTCTATTTTGTTTTAAATGGTTGTTTTTTATAATATATGACACATAAATTAGATCTTATCCTCTTTTTTTTTTTCCAACTAGTTTGGATATGGATTTTCCCGAATATACCCGATCCCCAATCGGAGGCGGGTATTGTGGATTGTCCACTATCCCTTTTGGGAATGGAGGTGGGGATGGGAAAGAACTTCACAATTGGGGATCGGGGGTAGAATAGGGTTCCCCGATCCATACCCTACTCGTTGCCATCTCTAACTGGAAACTTGCGCTGGGAGAGCTTTAGCCCTTCGTGGGCTGACCCGGCTCGAACCGGATTTAGTCGGGGTCCAATGGGATTCCGAATATATATATATATATATAGAGGAACTCTCTAGTCCGGGACCCTTGGGTCCGGATCTCATAGTTCCGGATCAAATTTTGACGATCCGAACCGTCCAATGTGTTCAAAAGGTGTTTTCCAAGGCCCACGCGAAAAATCTTCAAAAACAAATACCGGGAAGGGCTTGATCCACGCAATTTTGTAAATATGCAGTTTTTGCGAAAAATTGCGTGGATCAAGCCCTTCCCGGTATTTTTTTTTGAAGATTTCCCGCGTGGGCCTTGGAAAACACCTTTTGAACACATTGGACGGCTCGGATCGTCAAAAAAATATCGGGAAGGGCTTCAAAATGCTTCAATCCGGGAAATCCGGGATCCTTGACAGGATCTCCCGTGTATATATATATATAAGAAAATAAGAAAAAAGTGAGTTTTTTTGTGTTGCAAATTATTTTTGGAAAATCCGAGCCGTCCAATATGTTCAGAAGGTGTTTTCAAGGGTCCACGCGAGAAATCTTTAAAAAAAAATACCGAGAAGGGCTTAATCCTAGAAGTTTTCGCAAAAACAGTAAATATAAATTATTTGCGAAAAACTGCTTGGATCAAGCCCTTCCCGGTATTTTTTTTTGAAGATTTCTCGCGTGGACCCTTGAAAACACCTTCTGAACACATTGGGCGGATCGGATCGTCAAAAAAATGTTCGGATCACGGAGGTCCGGAAGTCCGGAGTCCGGAGGAGAAGCTCTCCCTATATATATATATACGTTCTTCTTTTCGGGACCCTATTTTTTGGCCCAAAAGTTAGGGCCCTAAGCGACAGCTTGATCAACCTGTGCTCAAGGCCAGCCCTGTAACCATCTAATATGGAGCTGATCTATATTCAATTTGTGAACACCGCTTGCACAATGCATAGCAAAAGAAATTGTATCTTTTCCTTTGGAACCCCCCCTTCTCACCATAACTGGTTTTTGAGATGGGGCTCTTAAACCTTGTATGCTTAGTTGCTAATTCCTCTGAGCTCTAAATCTCGGTTAAATGTTTTGAACAACAAGTATTATTTCTAAGCTCGAACAGGATCCATTTTCACTTTTAAGACATTGGTTTCATGCCATAAAACAATTAAGAGATATATAGCAATAAAATCCAGTTTCCACTTTTCGGGCTTGGGTTCCCTATTTAAATATTCAAATATGAAACTGTAAAGGGAAATTAGTAGACGAAAAAGAACAAAGTTTGATGAGCTTAAAAAACATTTACTAAAAAAAGTGGGATTGTTTAAGAGATATATAGCAAAAAAATCCAGTTTCCATTTGTTTAAGAGCTAAAGAATTTAATCCACGCCAGTTGCCAAACAGGGAAGAAGAAAAACACAAAATCTTCAGTACCCATTCCAAACTAGTGTTTACGAAACAGTAAGCACTCCTAATTGAACAATGATCGACTAACTAAAAAAAAATGATAAATATTGAAAAATTCAGTTTCCAAATGTTAAAGAACTGAAAAAAAAATCCTCACCAGTTGCCAAAAGAAAGAAAAAACAAAATCCTTTGTACCCATATAAAATTTACTACGCGCTACTAATCGAAAGAAGAAAATCAGCAAACGGCCTCCACCACGAGCCTTGTAGCAGTACTGCTGCAATTTGTGGACCCGAAAACATCCTCGGAGGCTTGAATTGAGCATTTCTCCTTCCCAACACATGCCTGCAAAAAGACACGAACCCAAACAACACAGAGATAGCAAACTACGCTTAATACCGTATCAAGCTCATAACAGATGAAACAGTGAGTGAACAAGTAATTACCTTTTGCACAATAGCCAAAGCGTCGTTCCCTCCTTCACAACTGCCTTTATAGAACGAACCGCAAGTCCCTTGTGGATCACCAAAGCTAGCAAATCTAATAGACGAAATGGGTCGTCCTTGGCATGACAATTCCATATTCTTGTTCTCATAGGCATTTCCACAAACAGTCCCAGGCGCGACAGTTTGGAAGTTAACGAGCGATGGGTTGCCTCCTAGTTCTTCGAAAAGCACCAATGTATTCACATCGTTGGTCATAAAAGACCGAGGGACATGGTACCTAAACATCAAAGGAAAAAAAAAACCAATTAGGCTTCATCGAAAATCTTAAGGAAGTGCCATTAACCATGAAAACGATTATGTAGCCGATTTTTTTCGTCTCACCATCTTTGTGTAGGTTGACCACAGTTTGAAACACATTTACTACTGCCGTATTCACCGCGATAATCACAAGGCTCGGTGCTACAACCGTCTTCTTCGGCCAAGTAACTTGGCCAATATCGACCGATACTTTGGCCATTGACCCAAGCTTCACCTTTTCCCATGCCTTGTAAATCCAAGGCCACTGGATCTGTACCCAATGGAGCTTTGAACGTTGTCTGATACCCCACAAAAAGGAAGAAAAAAAACATAGTCATTTCATTTTCACACTAATTAAAAAAGACAGAATCTGTAATTGACGGGATTAATCATGCAAATTCAGTCATTGAATTACCTTGTACCATGTCATCATCCTATTGGTTGGGAGATTCTCCGCTTCCCATTTTGAAGCATGTCGTGAATCTGAACTGTACAGTTTATTGTCAAAACCATGCAACCCGACCTCGTATGTCCATTTATGTGATGACAAATCCTTTATAACACTCTCATCACCCTTCCTCCCAATTAGCTCAACGGGTCCCGGTAACCCGGATTCTATCGTATCAAAATACGGGCCGTAGTTCTGCTCAAAAAAGAAGAAAAAGAAATTAGTCCTTGAAAAAACAGTATACAAAATTTTTCCAAATAAAGACATGATATGTGTGAAATTTACCGGGAATCCAATAGTAGCACTTAGCAATGTGATTTGGTTTTTCCCAGGATTCAACTTCACTTTCTTCTCAAAAACGTAATTGTGAATTCCATACGTGGCCCACTCAGAACCTGTGACGGAATTAATTTTGACACAAACAAAGTAAGTATCTGTGCAAGACGTATAAACAGTTATCTTGATAAAATCAAACACGATGATTTACCTATGTGTTCTCCGTTAACGTAAGCGTGAAGCATGTGACCGGTGCCGTTAACTCTAATCGACATATCGTCGCTCCAAAGAGGATCATCATCTTTAATATTCACGCTATTAAGCAACAACATATAAATTAATAACCGAGATAAAAATAAAAAGGTCAATGGGATCGATAAAAACGAAAATGAAGGGCTGCTGTAATTACCTTGTCATATACCATAGGTAATCAGAGATGTCATTAATTACTTTTTGATCGACCAAATGACTAGCAGCCACGTGCCCTTTTCCATGTTGAACAGTGTCACTAGTGGTCTCAGGCATCCATGTCCATTGAAGAGCAACTGGTTCATTTTCTGCTTGGTTTTTCTTTTTCTCCATAAGAGTAGTTTGAGTATTCACCTATAAATACATATAAGCTTTAATCTTCAATTACAGAGTAAACAAAGAGATACAAATTATGTCCCGAGGTGAGTTATTTTCTGTACCTTGGCTGTGTTATACGCTTCATTTTTACAGTCAGGAAGAATGCTCACAGACCAAGCTGGTACACTATATTCAGTTCCTTGAAACGTGACGGTGGCATCGCCAGTTGAATTTTTATTTCCAATGAAGCAACTTGATGTTTCATTAGTGGCATATATTGTAACCTACATAATTATTAAAACAAAAAGGAAAATTTGTAATCGTGGAGTTAATTTGTTTGTGTTAAAACCAATTTGTAAATTAATTTACAACTCACCGAAACACCATTCCCTTCATCAATGTTGGTAACGTTCCCATGAGTGAGTGCCCTTTCCATTGACTTCAGCGCACCATGAAGCTCCTTCAGATGCCCCCACTTTGGCTGATTCAAATTGCCTAAAACAGAAACATACAACTAATATAAGTAGGACAAATTCCCTTAAATCAAGAATAATTGAATTTTTAATAATTCGTATTAAGATAATTTTGTAATGTAAATCAAGCATCTAGCTAGTGCGAAAATAATATAGCTCATCACCGTATTCGTCGATAGGTGCATCGTAGTCATATGATGTGGTAATGTACGGGCCACCCGCAGTTCTTCCAAAGTTAGTACCGCCATGATACTGAAGCAATATCGGAAAATATATGAAGACCCAATTAGGTTATCATACTAAACGGAAAAAAAATGACTTAAATTACACTCTTGAAATGAAATACGAACCATATAGTAGTTTTGGAATGTGCCACCCGTTTGGAAAAAACGTGCAACAGCATAAGCAACATCCTCTGCAGTCCTATGTGGGTCTTGAGCACCCCAATTCTTAAACCTAAATTTTTTGACAAAAAGAACGATAAATTACCACATCTGGAATCGGAGAAGAATTTGCATACGGAGAGGTAGGAGACACTTGGTGTCCAACACTCCATCCGAGCCGTCCAAACACGTTTTGGACAGCCCAAAATTTACGAAGTTGCCACCCTCAAATCTGGGCCATCCAAAACGTGTTTGGAGGGCTTGGACATGTGGTGCCCCTCTCCGTATGCAAAATTTTCTCAATCATCAAAGAAGAAAAGAGCAACAACACATAACAAGCAGAAAAAGAAAAAGACTAAACTGACCATCCAGTCCAGTTTTCAGTCCACATTTTAGGGCTGTTGGGATTGTTTGGGGTGAAGGAGTCGCAATAAAATCCATTGCAAGTATTTATCTGTTTAAACAGTGCAGAAATGCAACCAGATTATTAAGCAAAAATAAACTTGATTGAATTTGAAGGTAATTTGCGAATTGTGGTACGTAAGATATTGCAAGTACCATTGGCTGCGGAGCATCGTCTTGTTGGCACATAATCCATGGAACTCCGATATCTAAGGATTCAGCCATGTTTGCACACCAATCTATGTACGCTTTTCCGGCAGCTCCGTACGATTTCATTACATTACCATATTCATTCTCAATCTATCACATTACGAAGATTAAGATTTTATTTGTTAAGTACATGAAAAAGAAGCGAAAATAAAACATCCAAGAAAAAAAGGAAACAAATCGGTCATGGAAACCTGAGCCAGAATGATATTCCCTCCTTGTGACGCAAAAAGCTTCTCTTGTTTAACCATGTCTACTATCAATGTCGTGAAATTTTGCATCTCATTCTGCGCGAAAAACAGAAGACTATCAATGGAAAAACAACGTTCATCAACAAGAATCTAAAACATCGGTAAGTTGCAGTTACCATGAAAACATTGTTCGCTGTCCGAAATTCAATCCCAGGAATATTGTGCAACCATACAGGAAGTCCGCTAATAAAAACACGAAAAAACGTTACTGATAAAAATCATGAAATCAAAATTTCCTTGGAAACAAAACTGAATTAAATGGTTATAGAGAAAGTTTACCCGTAATTCCATTCAGCACAAACATAAGGTCCAATCCGAAGAACAGCGTAAAGGCCTTCGGATTGAATGGTTTTGAGAAACCTTATGAGATCATTATTCCCAGTAAAATCATATTGACGGCGAAGTGGCTCATGGGCATTCCAGAAAACATACGTCTCAATCGCATCTAGCCCACCTTCCTTTGCTTTTTTAATCAGATCAGGCCACATCTAACCATCATCAATTAACACTACACAAGTTAGACAATCCAATAGACAATGTGCCGAGTGGGTACCACGTGTCGTGCAAACGTGGTACCCTGCGGCCAATCAAAACACGATACGCGGTACCGAACGGGGCTTATACGACCCATGTGGCACGCGACACGTTGTACAGAACGGAGGCACCCAATGCTTAATTGAAGAAACATAGGACATCACAATAGGTACAATGTTGAAATTAAAAATTGTGAGTTACTATTAATGAGTTTAATTACACGAGCCTGAAGCCTGAACACTTCGGTTATGAAAAAAATGAAAGTTTTAATTACCTCCGGAGTGCTGCGTGGATAATGAATGGAACCAGAAAGCAAGATCCTGCGTTCACCATCAATGGTGATGGCCCGGCCATCGTGGGAGACTTCCAAAGCATAAAAGAGTGGACTGATCAAAGCAATAATTAGCAGAAGAAGAAACAAAGCAAAATTAATACTATTATTCGAAGTCCCCATTCTCTGCATGCTAATGTAATTTTACCAAAATATATGACTGTGATGTGTTCTCTCTCTCTCTCAATGTGTGTGTATTATATATATATACTCTTGCGAATGAGTAAGATAGGGATGAATTAATCCGATCAGAATTAATAGGGATAAACTCCAATCCAAATTTGTCTTTCTATTTTCCCCATATATTCCTATTCTTCTGCTTATCAACCAACAGGATATATCCAAATTCAGTGTGTATGCTTATCTAAGTTACATAGCCTCTTCAGATTCAACGTCCAATTGTACAAGTGTTCCATTTCATGTCGAATATATCTTTTGGACCCCGGAACTTGTAGTGCGCGATTTGAGTCGTCCATCTATATGATCAATGGTCCAGATTTCAAGAAGAATATCTTACATGTATAAAGTCTTGGACACAATCCCAGTCTCCCCCACCGCCGAACTATTATCGATCTTTATCTCTTTCCTCCACAATTAAGAGTTAGTCTCAAAGTGATTTTCATAATGTTGACACGATAAAAATACAAAAGAAAGTGAAACGCACAGAGAGCACCAATGAATCCTTACCAAATTGATTTTGTAAGCATCCGCATTAACCTAATCAAAACAACATTTTTACCTAAATTGGCTGGTTAAACTTTTTAAAAAAAAAAATTATAACTCACTGAATTAGACCGGCTAATGCAACTCATGTCATCTCTCCATGTCTCGACAAATTCAATTTACGTAAGGTCAATAATTATGTAAAAACCGCAAGCTAAATCCCTATGCAATAGTGTATGACTATTGGACATAGTTGTGTATGATTTTTTATTGGAAAAAACTTTAAAAAATAGTACATAATAGAATTAGACTGAGTTTTCACTATTGATTAAATGGTATTTTCGGTATTTTAGTGATAACGAGTTGTCTTCTGCCATTAAAACAAAGACCAAAAAAAACTTCGTGGAAACTCAGCTTTAGAGTCTAGAATCTCTGCCTCGCGTAAACAAAGAAAGAGGAAAAAGGTACTGGATATGGGGTTGGGCTAGGATACACACTTACAGGCTAATTATGGGTTGTGTTGGCCCGTAATAAATTAGAAGTAGTCATTAGTTGCACAAGTCTTTCTGTGTCTATGGAGGCCCATTTACTACTGACGAAATTATCCCATTTTAGGCCGATTAACTTGTGTAACTTTACTCTCAAAATTATTACAAAAGTTCTTGCTAATTGGCTTAAGAAAATTCTCAATGTCATTGTCTCTCCCAACCAATCTGCCTTTACGCCTGGAAGAATGATTCAAGATTCTATTACTGTGGCCCACAAAGCCTTCAATTTCTTGAAGCACAAGAAAAAAGGCAGAGATGGTTTTATGGCCATCAAACTGGATTTTTAACAAGCCATATGACAGGGTTGAATTGGATTTCTTGGAGGCCCTTATGGTTAAAATAGGGGTATAACGGCAAATGGGTCAATTGGGTTATGGAATGTGTCTCCTTGGTGAAATTCACAATTTGCGCTAATGGAGAATCAAATGCATCTGTCATCCCCGAATGGGGCTAAGGCAAGGAGACCCTTTGTCCCCCTACTTGTTTTTGTTAAAGATGTGTTGTCTAAGATTGTACAAAGGGAAGTGGATCAGGGACTTACTTCTGGAATTCGCATCAAACGTCACTACCCTCCTCTATCTCATATCT
Organism: Vaccinium darrowii; assembly: GCA_020921065.1. Lineage (NCBI taxonomy): Eukaryota > Viridiplantae > Streptophyta > Magnoliopsida > Ericales > Ericaceae > Vaccinium > Vaccinium darrowii. Next base: position 43,907,061 of record CM037158.1, on the reverse strand, counting down.
TCTTCGTAGATGATGCTCTATTGTTTGCAAAAGCAAATTGGGCAATGTAGCAGAATTAAAGACATTCTGAAGACATATGGCTTGGCAAAAGGTCAGTCTATTAGCTCGGCAGGGGTGGTGTTTGTTAATGAACCTTGAGGATTTTTGGGCTAGGTTTCTAAAAGGTACTTATTTCCTGAATTCCTCCTTTCTTGGGGCTGCCAGAGGAAACCATGCGTCTAGGGTTTGGCTAAGCCTCTTGCATGGTTGGGAGTTGCTTACCAAGGCCTAAGATGGCAAGTTCAAGATGGCATGGCCATTAATTTCTGGGATGACAAGTGGATTCCAACTCTCAACGATTTGAAGCTTCAATCGTTCAGACCCGTAAACTCCAAAATTCAAAATGTTGCAGATGTGATTGATTCCAGGAGTGGTCAATGGGAAGTGCAGGTTCTGGAACTCTATTGGTACATATTCGTCAAGTCAGGTTACCACTTAGCCATTCAGATGAAACCCAACCTTGGCTGGGTAATCCCGAACCTTCTTTTAAACCTTCTTCCAAGCTTTGGAAATTGCTCTAAAAGCTGAAATTGCCCAACAAAATTCACAATATATTCGTAGGAATAGCCTTGCCTCAAAGGAGAATCTTTTCAGAAGGAGATGTGCGCCTTCAAACGTCTATCTAGTTTGCAATTCCCAGGTAGAATCTATAGAACATCTTCTTTTTTTGACTTGTTCGGGGGCTCGGCTAGTTTGGTTTGGTTGCAATTCTCCTTCCAATTGTTCTCATGGTCCTCCTAATTCTGCAATCAAGTGGTCTGCATACGTTATTGAGTCTCAATCTGAATAAGAAACTTATGATATTATCTGTTTTGTGGCCTTTATTGCTCGGTTTATTTGGAAAGCCACAAATGATCATATTTTTTGTCATACTCCTGTTAGCCTCTGGAAACCATGGCTAAGGCCAATTTTTTATAGATTGGAATTCCGTAACTCTTGTGTGATAACCCCAGTCCATATGGATAACCATCCAACCACAGACGTTGTCTAGGTTTCGAAGGCTCGAGACTGCTCTACATTTAAGGCCAATTGTGATGTGGTGATTAGGCCAAATGGCTTTGAAGGTTTGCCAAAGGGAAGCTTATCATTTGTTGGTCTTAACTCCGGGTTTTCATAGCATTGAGGTGGAATAAGACAAGAAGGAAGCCATCCTTCTCAGGATCTCCGAACTAGTTCCACCATGGGCGGTTATAGCTTTGGTTCTTGATATTCATAATCTGGCTCATACAAGTGGTGCTGTTTTCAACTGGGTTGGTTGTGTAACTAACAAACCGGCTTTAATAGAGCCGGTTCATAAATTTCAGAGGCCTAAATCGAACTTATTAAACAAGGCCCACCCTATATTTCACAATTGCCACCGCATGAATTTTAGGCCCTAAATTCAAATTGGGCCACTTTTTGCATGGAGAGTTTACACAAAAATTATATTGGACCTAGTATATATATGTAGGATTCCTAAATAATTGGGGACCCTAAAATTTTGATTTTTTGGTGGGCCTAAAGCCCAAGCTTCTTGGGATTCATGTCTAAGTTGGCTTTGCGGCTCACTTAGTTGTGGCTTTGGCCTTGCATGACACTCTTCCTTTTAATTGGGTTTCTATCACCCCTCCTTCGCTTTTGTCTATTTTCATGTTCGATTATGCTTTGTAGTTCTTGGGGCAGTTTCCTTTGATCAGAAAAAATAAAGATTATCCCATTGAAGGCACTTTGGTGGATACTTGTATGAAACATAGTACATTTGTAGCAAATCTTGTGACGACAAAACTTGTAATGAAACACGAGAACCATGTTGATTATATTTTAGAAACGGATCCTAAAATAAGGCATGCATCGGAAATTCATTTCCAAATGTGTGCCATCCTGATGATCTATACTAAGCCATAGGAAATTTGCGTTTGTTTTAGGTTGAGAAGCCTATTTGTGTGAGTCATATATATGTGAATCCATCATGCGCCTAACGATATATGCTCAAATTTGTGGTTTTCATAAGCGATAGACTCGCATGATACTTTCAGGATTAGAGGGCCCTTTTGAACTTAGAAGCTGGAAGGACAAATTTGGGATAGTCTAATTATTTGGTCATTGGTTCCAATAAAATTTGTGTTGCTTGTTTTAATATTGCAACGATATTTTAATTTTTGTATATCGTGATATGAAGCACGAAGTATTTACATGAACTCCGTGCTTCATAACTTTCCTCTTCTCCTTCCAAACTTATGAACTTCCAAACACCAAAAAATTCGTTCAATGGGATCAATGAATGTTGAAAAGGAACCTTTAGTTTATTTGCTTTATTCAAATACCACCTAATAGCCTAATCAAAATCTTAGTCATTAATAAGTGGGATTAGGAATCTTTTTGCTAAACAATAACTATACTCCCAATGTTTTATAATCCCGACGGTTGTTAAGCTACCAATCAACATGTATAAATATATTTATGTGTCTAAATATTGTAAATGTCACGCATATGCCAAACAAAAAAATTAATATTACACATATGAAGAAAAAGAGGGTACTAATGATACATTATAGCTATTCACCACTATCATTGCGATTGCGGTAGATATTCTTCCTTATAATAATCCACCACTACTGTATTTATATTTATTTCACAAATTATTAGAACAAAAGAAAATGTCTCGAGAAAAGGGACATGGCATTGACAAACCATTTGTAATGATTTCACATTTTATAATATAGTAACTTATAAGTCTTTTATGAATCGAATAATAATTCCTGGGGCTAATGACAATAGTTTAGTGATCCGATCCTAATAAATTTATGTAATATTCCACTCATATGGCTAGCTATTTTCATTTGTTTTGACATAAAGTGATAAGTGACAAGACAGCACTCATGTGGAGCAAATCTTTTATTTCCACATGGGTTCTCTCAAGTGATTGTTCAACTTTGGGTAGGATCTATTAAGGCCTTGTTCTTTAACCCATTTTATGGCATAAAATGGGAGATTTTATGGCATTGTTTTCTCAATACATAAAATGACATGTCATTTTATGACCATTCCATAAAATGTATTGGGAAAACTAAATAAAATGTCTACATAAAATGTATTGGGAAAACAATGTCATTTTATGACCATTCTATAAAACCCCAACTAAAATGAGAATTCCCATTTTATGGCATAAAATGTATTAGAGAACAAAGCCTAAGAATGGCTCCGAATCCTAGCTAGTTCATTAGACCAAATGCTTTTTTTTTTTTTTTTCTTTTAGCACAAAGCGAACAATTCATTAGAGGTGACAGCCGACTCCACGTCATATTTTCCTTACCACACAAAGCACAAATTATTTTTCTTTAAAAATAATGCGAGAAGAAGAAGAAGAAGAAGAAGAAGAAGAAGAAGAAGAAGAGAGGATTAATTGCAGAACGCAATTATTTGAGTGGGAATTTTGGCTTCATTCTTCTAAACTTTTTGTATAATAAACTTTTTTCAGTATATTTTACTTTTCTTGATCTTTTGTTTAGCTTTTTGTCGATTTTAAATTAATTATTTGTATCGACAAAAGAAATTAAAAAAGGAGTATAAAAATGTGGCCGAAGTTGAGAAAAGTTCATATAATTAAGATGACACTTAAAAAAACAGATGTTTAGCGTTGTTTAGTCTTTAGTGAATGTTTTTTTCTTTGGTCATAATCTTTTATTTTAGACTCATTTCTTCGAGACAGATGGTTAATTCAAAAAAATATAACGTGAATTTAAAAAAAAAATTCAGAAAATACGAACAAAACACAAAAACTAAAACGACATAAAAAGTTTAGAAGAATGAAGCCTAATTACAAGCTAGAGAGACCCTTTGGCCTATGTAGTTATGTCCATCATCCTCTATATTGGCGTGAAAGAATACCTTTTTTAATAACTGAGGTGTGAAAAAATATTTGACTAGGAGACGGCTATGCTATTTCACCTTTCATCTCGAGGTCTTTTGATCATGGCTAGAGCTAAAGTTAAATATTTTACTAAAGACAGTTTTCTTGAGATAGATTAATCTCCTAAAAGGAATAAACCACTTTTTCTCCATATATTTCTTTTTCGTTATTTTTTTTTTGGTTGTGTAGGTACAATGTGAAGTAGTAACAGCTCTTTATTTTATTATTTTATTTTTTTAAGGAAGTGTTTATCAAAAGAAATTTCAAAGATTGTAATTATAATTTTTTCAACCATCACCAGTAAATGACAATTCCTTTACAAGACAAAAACAGATATCCTTTTCTTCCCTGAAATTCATGAAAATGAATGAAGATCAGGTCAACGTCAATGCACCTTAAAGTTATAATATCTCCATAAAAACCAAACAATTGCACTCTCACCTTTGAGATTTTTTTTTGCAGACGGAGAGGTAGGGACACGTGGTGTCGGGCAGATCTCTCAAAGTTATAATATCTCAATAAAAACATGGTTGAATGGCTCATAGGGTGACGGGTATCACGTATTCCTACCTTCTCCGTATGCAAATTCTTCTCCTAACTTTTTATAGATTCATTCAAAAATTTATCTTTTAGTGGCTTAGAATTACACATAGGTAAAACACAAAAAGCAAGGTTTGAAGTGCATTTTTAAAAAAAATGACGTGCAAAATTATTTTTCCAATACAAAAAGTTAGTACTATTGTTTTTGTTCCTCAAAAAATACCTTCTTTTTATAGCAGGTCAATGGTACAAGCAAGCACTTGAAGGGTGGAGTTGTTTGTCCTCGTCTATTTTCTTTCTTCACGAAAGTTAGTATGCTAAGCGGTCGATAATGAATTGAACTCCAATCAAATTCTATATATGAAATGGAAGTACATCCACTAATTCCACTAATTCGGTAGTGGCAGATCTAGAAATTCTTTATAATAGAGGCACATATCCTTTTATAATCTTGAAAAAATTCACAGCTGCAATTTTGTAATATTAGAATTTAATATCTACCATTATGGAAAACTGTTTATATACTCCCTCCGTTCCAAAATAAGTGTCCCTTACTCTCTCTCTTACCGTTTTTCAAATTAAAAAATTAAGTACTTCCGTATATCGTGTTTCAAATTTTTTTGTACCGAATTAAAGTACTCAATGAGTACTTTAATTTGGTGCGAAAAGTTCGAAAAACGATAAACGGAAGTACTAAATTTTTTATTTGAAAAATGGCACGACTTTTCGTAGTAGACACTTATTTTGGAACGGAGGGAGTATAATTAAGTTTCCAAAAGTTCATAAACATTTCCACCAATTTAAGTGTTCATTGATCCGTATTGTTCATATGATGGGACTTGCTGAGAGAGTTCCCACGCCAAACTTTATGTTGATCAGACACTTGAAACTATTTCACTAAAACAATTTGATTCATAAAAATAGAAGGTCAATACTATATTTGCAAAAATATAAGTATTCATGTCAAGCTGTTACAAATATTCGATGAACTTGATTTTTGTCGTGAACAAATTAGTTGACGATCTATACAATATAAATAGCTTGAATCATTGATAAGAGATCCAAACGGGCGCAAACCACACTATGCACTTCATAATCAAAGCAAAGAGAAGTTGCGCTACATGGGTTCGAGTGAGGGCACATGGCCGATGGTAAATCAGCTCTTGCCACTAGACTACCATTCCACTTGCTTGGTGGTCATTTTCTCCCCTAGTCCTACTAGGGCTGTTCAAAAAAACCGGTGAACCGTGAATCCGGTCCGGACCGAACCGATCCGTACCTTTTGGATTTTAACCGTGGATTAATGGTCCGGACACGGATTCAAAAAATAAAAAACCGTGACTTTTGGATCGGACACGGATTTTGATTTTGAAACCGTGGATTAACCAATCCGGACCGTGAGATTTTCATTATATATAATTTTATCACTTTTATAATTATAGTTATGTAGATATTGTTAATTTAGCAGACTTACGGTTTGGTTGTACTGTTGTAGGAGTTATGGTGCGAATATTGTTCTTTCTATAAAATCTAGGTGGGTAAAGTGTCATAAGTGCTACTACATATACTCTCTGTTTGTGAGTGAACTAGAAGTAACTATCTGTTATTGTCTTTGTGAGTGAACCGGAAGTAACTATCTGTTATCTTTTGTGGTAATATAAGTTTGTGCCTTTGTTTGTTCAGTTATATAACTATTTGTCTTACTGCTTTTGTTGTTTTTTTATTGAGATTTCCAACTTTGAACTTTCTATTTAGTGCATTTGCTACTTGCTAGTGCCTTATTGCCTTAGTTTGTTGTTTTTTCCGAATAAGTTGAAAATCCGCGGATTAATCCGGAACCGATCCGTGACTCGCGGTTCGGATTGGAACCGAACCGTGAGACTTTTGGATCGGACACGGATTGTATTTTCAAAAAACCGTGACTCGCGGATTAGGATTGGATTCATGCCAATCCGGACCGATCCGGACCGTGAGCACCCCTAAGTCCTACAGGTGAAGTGAATAAAATATTCATGTGGAGCCGAGTTATAACTAGACACGAAGGGCTTGGATGTGATGTTGGTGGGTCCTAATCTATCGCTTTCCTTGTATAGTACTCCCTCCGTCCCGCAAAGTTTGTCACTTTCACTATTCCAGCCCTATGAAAAAATTAATTATTTCTTTTAATCTGTAATGTTTTATATAAGCAATATGGATCTCGTTTGATAGATTTCAATTAGATCTTTTGAACAAAGTTTTGAAAATCACATAAAACGTTATGAATTGAAAGATATAGGCAATTTAAAAATGGCACGCACTCCCGAAAGTGTCAAACTTTGCGGGACGGAGGGAGTATTTTTTTTATGAGTCTTGATAACTTCTACTTTTAATAGGTGAAACACAATATGCATGCAAAGATAAACAAGTTCAGATACCAATACACATTTCACGAATATCAATACACTTTTGAGGTTAGCATTTTCTTATTTCCCTTTTTTAAATTTTGTTGTAAACATCGCTTTCCTTGTAGTATTAAATTCACAGTTTTGGACGAAATTATTTCTTGCTGTGCAGTGGCATTATTTCTTTATTAAATTTTTGTAAACATCGCTTTCCTTGTAGTGATTAAGTTCCCAGTTTTGGACGAAACTATTTCTTGCTGTGCAGTGGCATTAATCAATGGGCCGATGGCCTATTTTTTTGGTACTTTCTTGACCGAATAAAAAAAGAAGTACAAAAGTTTCAGGGTAAACTTCAGAGACCTCCACGAAGTTTTTAACAAATACAGGGCCTCTCTTGAGATTTAAAAAATTTACATTAGTTTGACAAATACTATTGCAACGATTCCCACATTCCGTTAATTTTACTCTTACGCCGTTAGTTTAGGCCTTGGGTGAGTTAAACAATTAACACTTGTTCTTTTTATTTTTTCAATTAGAACTGTAAACATTAAAAACCCAATAAGACTTTTGGTTATATATGATTGAATTTGTGTAACTATTAATTTGTACGTTTTATATATTTACTAAATTGTAGTTTTTTCTTTTAAAAATAACATGTCACTTAACGTATTTGCCCTTTTTTGGTCGCGGAGAAGTATTTTTCAAATGAAATGCCTACGTAAATTTCTACAGTATCATATAATGTCCCCTTCCAAAAAAATAAAGAACAATGAAAAGTAATCATAATTATTTTTTGTAATGAATTATTTTTACAAGAGAAAACAATGTAATTGACAAGGTTCTTCTACTAAGAATTTTTATTTTTTCATTCTCTTTCATTCGGTTACAAAGTAAATATAATATAGTAAATATATAAAATGTACAAACACTTCTACAAATTTAATCACATATTACAAAAAGTCTAATTTTGGTTTTATTGTTTAAACTTCCAATTGGGAAAAAAAAGAACAAGATTGTTTAAATAACCCAAATATTTAGGGGTATTTCAATCATTTCATGGCCTTATGCCAACGGCATTAGAATAAATTTAACGGAGTGGGGGAATCATTGTAATAATTTATAAAGCAAGAAAGGTCAATGTAGTTATTAGAACTTTAGGGGACGTCTCTATACTTATTAGAAACCTCTATTTAGTGAAATTGACCCATAGTTTTATGGCAGTGTTTATCTCCTTGCAAAAACAGCGTGTGGGGACCGCGAAGGGTATTTCTGAATTCTGATGCCCAGACAAATAACGAAGGGCCCCCTGTTTCTGGCTGGGTCCATTTTCCATCAGAAAACAGAGGAACAAAAACCAATGGGCTCAGTGGGCTCAGTGATGCTTACAGGTAGGAGAATAAATTATTTGGTGCTCCTCCTCGTCATGTTCTCAGCCCCGAGGCGCGCTATGCTCTCGTATCATTTCAATTTTATCGGATGTCTCGGAAGAAACTCTACGCTTTGGTAGTGCACTAACGCTCCACGTAAAATTTTCATACCATGCGACCTGGTCTATAGCTAGAATTTTAAACCAAGAGAACAAAATCACATTAAAGAGAAATTCTCCCCCCACATAAATGTTAAAAACCATCAATACCATCTATAGTTTGTTCCATCTTTTACATTTTGAGTAATTATTCTCACTTTAAATTTAATTTGTATTTGAATTGTACATCATTTAATACAAGTTTTAATGCCCTTTCTAATGGATTGGCCAAGTTGTCAAAATAATGTAGATAAAACGTTCATAGTAAACACGTAAATGAGTTTTTTTTTTTGGGAAGGGTTGTTCCACTAAGCTAGTTTTTTGAATAAACTGATTTCACGGTTTTTTATGTGATATATTGAGAGAGAATGACATGTCTTGGTTATTGGAAAAAACAGTTTTTTGTTAGTGGAATAAGACTCAATCTCAGGATGCAATGTGGGGCATCCAATAACTCTATCGCATTAGCTAGCCACCACTTGCGTAAATGAGTTTTTGGGTGGATAATTTCATAGCAATGCTATGTACCCATAAAATTGCACAGAATTTGCCCAAAAAACAACAATAAGTGGCTCAAATTCAATGCCGAGTGAATCTAAGTCACTCATTGCTATTTTTTAGATAAATTCTGTGTAATTTTTCTAGGTACTTAATAGTTAATAACATTAACGTTTTCGTAAAGTTTGAGGAGCATCCCAGACCAAAAAAGAAAAAACGTATGCAGCGGAGCATATAATTTCAAACTACTGAATAATTTCTCCCTATTTTCAGGGTCCAAATCATTGGACATGGACGTTTGCTTAAATTCTTGGCTACTGGCCCACTGAAAAGTGACGTTTAATTGCAAATTCTATTGGAATCAGCAATATCAATTAAAAACAAAATAAAAAAACCAAATCATGCAATCATCACCCTATAATTTCAAACCGAACCAATGAGCTAATTTATATTTTTTTCATTTTCTTATGGAACTAAGTCCAACCACTCCTTCATTATGTACTCCACACCCCTTTGTTTTGTTCCTTGCAATAATTGAGAATAGAGAGTAGAGAGACCCATATCTCCTCTCTCACCATCTACAGCCATGTTAGGCAGGAAACCACCACCAATCATCGGAAAGCTTGCCGGAACATTTATTTCCGGCAACCGTATCGGGTTTTCCTCCGATGCCGCCACGAGCCCAACGAGTCCCTTGGACTACAAGATTCAATCTCCAAGAGGTCTGAAGAGTTATGACCTTGGAGGGGTTGGACTTGGAATTGTGGCTGCCTTAGAGAAATCTGATAATTCTTGGAATCAAATTCAGGCCAACAAGGCCGTGTTTGTCCAAAACTTAACTCGGTCTAATCCGATTCCGGTTAAACCAAGTAATACAAGAGGTGGTGCTAGATATGGAGAAGATTTGGAAGAAGTTGAGATGGATAGTTTGGAGGATTATACATTTGTGACTTGTCATGGACCAAACAAGTCCCACACAAGGGTGTACTGTGATAATAGAGCAGATTATTATGGTAGAATTGGGCATGAGGAAATTGGGCATGATCGGAGGAGATGCAAAAAATACGGCTTACCCATTTTCGACATAACGCCAGCGAGGTTTGGAGAAGAATTAGATCATTTCACAGCATACCCAGCCTCTGATTTTCTCGACTCCTGTAATTTGTGCCGGAAAAAGCTCCATGGCAAAGACATATACATGTACAGGTACCATCATCAACTCTTCTATTTTCATTTTATTTATGCATATCGTTGTGTATTTACACAAAACGTCCATGTAACTCTGGGTTCTTGGAGGTTTACGGGGCCACTGTTTCGGTCTCGGCCCATACCTCCAATAACTGGAGACTAGATGGATTCTCTTATGGTTATACTATTGTCTATCGGTGTGTATTCATGTTCATATACATAGAACAAGAAAACATGGTCTGTGACTGTAATTCTTGCAATTTTCTTGATCAAGATTAATCTTGATTGAGCTCAATTGGTCTTCTGCGTGACTTTAATGTGACAATTTTTTAGAAATACAACCTCTAATCCCTTCATTTTCAAAATCCACTCATCCAAACTGATCACCAATTAATCTGTTTTCTGAATTTTTTCGGTATCGTAATCCTATGCATAGTGGTTCTAAGGAATTGAGATTAATTGGGGGTGCACATGATTAATGTTTTGCAGGGGAGAGAAAGCATTTTGTAGCACAGAGTGTAGACACAGGCAGATTGTGATGGATGAACGCAAAGAGCAGTGCAGCTCTGAAGCTTCGAGATCATCCTCAGCAGCAGATGTTTCAAATTCTCCTTGCACCAACGGCCAAATCTTCTCTACCGGAATTCTTGCTATTTAGCAATAATAATTTGACACAAGAGTTTTATTTACCAGGATGATTGTACCGGAGGAGACGCATAAATATAGGACACGGGAATACTAAGTACACGTATGAGATTAGAACGCTCTTTTTGGTTGTGGTTTGCAATTTTTGCTTGGGAAATGAAAGTGGATGTAACTTGTAATTAGCTCAAAGCTTATGAATTTGATGAGACTTCTGAGTTCTGAGCTCCCTCCGTCCCGCGAAATTTTTTCAGTGCCGAGTGGATTTTGTCCACGTACTCGCTCGGCAATCTCAACCGCCATAACACCATCCAATTGTCCGGATTTTAGAGAGAAAAAAGAAGAGTGTGTTTGGGTGAGAGGAGAAAGAGGGAATCAATCTGAGCCGCTCAAAACACATTTGAACGGCTCGTATCATGCTTGGGTACCAAGTGGCAATACCCATTCGGCACCCAAAATTTTTTCGTCCATCTCAATTTATTTGTCCTTTTTGGAAGTTTGCATTACTTTCGAATTGATCATATCTTGTAATTTATATTGTTTTACGTGATTTCGAAAACATTTTATGATAGAACTAATTGAGATCTACTCTATCAAATAAGATACATATTAAATATAAAGTTTATTACCGATTTAAAGTTATAACTATTTTTTTATCTGGTAACAATAAACGAGGAATTTAAATTTAGAGACGGAGGGAGTACTTTTTAACCCTGATTACGTAGCTAGCTGGCACTTTAAGTATTTGTCTTTTGAAAAAACCTTAGCTAAAAGGGTTTCCGCTAATTAAAGCATCTTTCCAATTACTCAAAACTTGGGTCTCAATGGGTGTTGGAGAGAATTAAACAGATTTTCTTTGCCTTTTTTTTTTTTTTTTTTTTCCCTTTCGCTAGCTTGGCTAAAACAGAGAGGGCCGGGAGTAATTTGTAACATAATTTCATTGTGCATATCGAGGTATGAATTTGATACGTACATTTTGAATTTAGAACTCCAATTCTCCAATTAATACTGGACGGGGACTATTGCGTCACGTGAGAATATATGTTTTTGTCATGATTTAGAGTTGTCTTTTGCGTTGAATGTTGGTTTTTCATTGTCAATTGTCAACTATAAAATTGGAAATTTATTGTGAATTGTTAAAAACAGATATAATTAATGATTTGGTTTTATACTTACGACTTTTCAACGAAATTTCACGATGATATTTTTCATGATTACAGAATTTGCTTTCAGATTGAAGAAATTTTGGCTAAAGTCGACGATCATGAATATATGTAGATACAAGTCATTGGGTGTGGATTCCAAAACCTTAGTATTTCTCCTTTGATTAAAAAGAAACTTTAATTTTCTTGTATTTGATAGTTCATTGTTTACTTATTTCTACTCGTTGATTTAATTTTAGTTCCATACAATAATTTACAAATCTTGTCAACTAGGTTAGGGTTTAATCCTTGTAAGTTCGACCTCGCTCTGACCAAACTATACTTCGGCACGATGCGTACGCTTGGGAGTACAATAAAATTTCCACAACATTCTCCTTATCAAGTAATGATTCTCAGAGCGGGCTCATACATATTGCCTAAGAAGCTTGGGCTTTAGGCCCACAAAAAATACAAAAAATTAGGGCCCGCAATTACTTAGTATACCAATTACCACATATACTATGCACTCCGGCTTCGTTTGATTTGCGGATTGAAATAGGTGGGATTAATAATCTTGGGATTGATAGTTCCAGATTATTTATCCTGGTATTAATTTCATCTCTAAGCTACCCAATTCCATGTTTGATTCGTGACATTATTTATGGGATAAATTTAATCAAAAACATTTTTTTTAAAAAAAAGAGTTATTTTTTTAAATAATATTTTTTTAAAATTAAAAAAAATATTTGTGGAAAACAGTTTTTGAAAAACATTTATTTTGAAAAAAATTAAACAAAATAATTTTTTAAAACAAATAATTTATTTTAAAAATTATTATTTCCAAAAATAATTTATTAAAATTTTTTTATAAAATATTATTTCCAAATAATTTTTTTAGATATATTTATTTTTTTGGAAAACTTTTTTTTTTGTATAAATAGAGTTTTTTTAGATAAATAATTATTTCCAAAAAAATTTTTGATTTTCCTTTTGGAAAACATTTTTTTTTATAATTTGTTTTAAAAATAATTTTTTTGTAGAAAATATTATTTCAAAATTTGGAAAATACATTTATGAAATTTTTTTTGTAAATCATTTTTTTAAAAAACAATTTTGAAAATTCTTTTCGAGAACAATTCAAATATCACCTGAATATTTTCGTAAACAATCCTATCTTTGTCAATCCCACTTAGTCCCACCTCCCCCCGGGATTATTTAGTACCCCGCATATAAGGATAAAAATAATACCGGGATTGACAATCCTGAGCATCATTTGGGAACCAAACATGGGATAAGCCAAGAAGTGGTTGCTTGCGTCCTTGGATTGTATTTCAAATGATGTTTCCCCAAGCGTAGGGTTTAAGTGTCGCCAAGCATAATAACCAGAAGTCCGGGTCGAGTCCTCAGGGACCGAATGTGCAGCACGTGAGTATTGATTCACGACCGTTGGTTTTAGCCTTAAAGCGGCAAACTTTGCTTTTGTGGTTTGTTGGTGGAATTCACTTAACTTCGTGAATGACTCGGAAGATTAAAAAGACTAATTAAAACAAGGCTAAGTCAAGGGGTTCACAACACCCATGCCTTAGGCCAATTCATTCTCCTCTAAAATAACCGGCTCGGGGCGTCGTTAAACGTCCCTGAACGGAAGATTTGGTACTTAAACTCGTTTAACTAGAAATGGTGTTTCTCAAAGAGTAGGATTCTTGTGCCATTTATACAAACATTTGAATTGACATCGCCCTAAGCATCACACGTGCCAAGTGGTCTAGCCCTTGGCTACGTGTGATCAAAGAGATTAACAAATCCCAATTTTGATACATAAAATCAATCCGTACTCTTTGATTAACAAGCAATGTTTGCAATATGGCGAGGAGTGTGAATCAACCTAAGTCACGGGGTGCTAATCACCCCATGACCGAGCCTGAAACGACTACTCGATCATTGCTACGTAGAGCATGACTATTTTTATGAAAGAAATAAAGAACATGACATATGACATTAAAAACTGATTTTTATGGAAGGTTATAAGTCTACCTACAACATTAGTACTTGAGAAAATCCCAAACAACACTTACAAACTAGAGATTTCGGAGCAATTAGCTAGAAAAACAAGAACAAGAAATAACCGAGAGAAATGGAAATAAACTGGATTAATACGAAGGTCTTAACATGTACTACAACATTAAACAAGAGGATTTACCTTGGAACTAAGTAGAAAAGCATGTAAATCTAGAGAGAGAAAGCTTGGAACCTCTTCCATGGAGGAGAGAGGGAGGATCCAAATATCCTAGGAAAAATAAAGAAGAAGAAGTGGCTGGGGAGGAGTGAGGGGAATGTCTATATTCTTTCAATTTCTCTCTCCCAAAATATCCCAAAATATCCCAACAAGCTAGACTTTCCATAAGTGGAAAGTCCAACAAGTGGGTTGAACACTTTTTCGGATTGCCAGGTATTGATACCAAGGTTGGGGGTATCAATACCCAAGGTTCTGTCCAGATTTGTCTGTTCGGGCAGATTTTTTACCCAACTTCGCGGGCACGCCCCGGCTTCGTCCGAACTCGGAATGAGGTGATTCTTGAACCGTTGGAAAGCTCTATGAGTCTACTTTCAAACCCAATTGATCTCATCTTCATAGCCTTTGTATCTTGAGAGAAATGAGCCTTTTTCTATCGGTTGGTCAGATTTCCTATAGCCTCATAACTCTAGCTTTGTTGTTCCTTTGTTCCGGGCCTTCCTTGAACCTTCCAAAGCTTCATGAATCGATTTCTAAGCTTTGGCGATTGTCCTCCACGGCATTGCGGGGCCTTGGATACTTCCGGATACAACCGGGGATTATTTGGAGCTTTGGACACGCCTTTTAGCTCCGATTTCCTGAAACTCGTAAAAAACACAACTCGCGCAAAATCAATCGTATAAAGGCACAAAATGCACATGTGTGTGATCACAACGAGCGAGATAAGCCCGGATATATACAACATTGGGGGCTTATCACACCCCCCAACTTGGACTTTGCTAGTCCCTAGCAAATTAAACTAAAGCAACCAACTAAACTAAATAAAACTTCCCAGGGTACTCGATACGATAACTATGCTCAATCTACAAAAAGTCTAGGCAAAGTACGGGTCATCCGGATCATTCAACCAAAAGTAACTCACGCACACACATGCCATACACAATTAAGAAATTAATAGGCCACACGAGTAGGCAAGTGTTATGCACTCCAAAGAGTTTCAATTTCAATAGGGCTTAGACAAAATTTGTGTCCCAAAACGCAAACACACACATAGAAGTAGTAAAACATCCCATGATAAGCGCTTGGCAAGATATGCGATAACGAAACAAAAGATTACCGCAAGCTAAACAAAAATGCGCTTGTAAACAAGAGAGCTAATTAACGACGGGAATAATTCAAGTTTAAGCATGAAATATTGCTAAGCGTGCACCTATCGGAGTTAATCACGTACTAAGAAATGTATTTAAACATTGAAAGCTTATAATGACCTTGGTTAGCAAAAGGAGGGACTACAAAAATGTGGCGGCCATATACTAGCTTGGGTCATCTACCCCTTGGCCGCCATCGACCCTCAACTTCCCCATCATGTGCCATGTTTCGGCACCAAAATATGCATGAACAACTGACTAGCAAGTTAAGATATCAACTACAAACCATGAGTTCTGTTACCCAAAAGGCAACCTAGAGGGGGGGTGAATAGTGTTGCTAACAATAATGCCCAAATAAAAAATTAATAATTGAAAGAGTAAAATATTTGGCAAAGTAAATAAATAATTAATTTGCACAACACAAAAATTAATAAGATAAGGAAGAGAGAAATCACACGGAGATGTATAGTGGTTCGGTCCGAGCTTTGTCCACTGCTCAGCCTAGTCCACTGGCCTAAGGAGTCGCTGTTTTACTAATCCAACAACCAGCTTTTGGTGCCGATTAAACCTTACAACTGCAACGCTAACTTTCCCGAGGAGTTAGCCGAACCGCTAGAGTTTATCTCCCAAACTCCAAAAACACCCACAGAACAAAACCCCGTTCTGTGGTAGCTCACTGAGAATTTTTCTAACTCTCAATACAACACTGATAAGAATTTTTGGTGTTTGAAAATAAATCTCTCTCAAAGAGTAGATACACAAATTTGCTCACAAAGCTCTCGAAATAATAATATGAAAATGATCTATGTGAGAGTACAAAAAATTGCTCTGAGTATTTGATATTGCTCTGGTACAGCTTGATTGTCTTGATAAGTTTCTTCATCTTCAGAAGTTCCTTTAATAGGAAGGAAAAATATGAACGTTGCAATTTTCCCGTTGAGATAAAAATAATGTTTGATCAAAAAGAGCTTCTCCTGCACTGTGAATGTGATCTTCATTTAATGCTAAATCAGTCCGTTGAGTCGTAAATCTTCTGAAAATATTTGATCTGTTTTTCTGTCGTAACTAATGAACTTCAGCATTAAATGCAAAGTTTCAACAAGTCAAAAGAAATACAAAAGCCAGACAACTTGTCGTTCACTTTGTAAACCATATATCTGCATGTATTGACTTGTGTGTGTGTGTGTGAATTTAAAACATTAAGTGAATAAGTCCAAATACAACCTTCAATCAATTGAAAAATAATTCCATACAAGCAATACATGAACTATGTATGTGCCAAGACATACAATTCATTAATAGAGCTTTTTCAAAGTCAGTAGTGGAGGCTGAGAACTTTCGTGCCATTTTCTATTGGAATAGAAAATAATCTAGTGTGGTCAAAACATATGTTGGAGCCAAATGAAACTTTTTAGAAACTCAATTTGCCTGGAGCTAATTATGTGAAAATGATTGGATAAAAATAATAGTTTTAACATTGTTTTAGGAAATCAATTTTGTCATAAAAACATAATCAAAATCAAGTATTTCTAACAATCTCCCCCTTTTTGATGATGACACAAAATATGATTTCTAAAAATAATGATAAGTGAAATTTTTGAATAATGCTCCCCCTATGTATATGCTCCCCCTTAACATATGCCATAAAAATATTTAACAACTACAAGCAACATAAAAGTTGGCATTCATAGATATATCAAGTGATTCTAACCAACAAAATCTAACACGGTTATTTAAGCCATGCACCAAACGGTACAGTTACTAAAACATCTTAACCGTAAATAGCAAATAACAAGGATAGACATGGATAGACCAAACTACTCTTTTTCTCCCCCTGTGACATCATCAAAAACAAATGACGCTTGGGGTAAAAATAATAGACTTGGTCACTCTAAGATTTTGTTTCCCCGTTACCACCCCGGGTAAACTCCGTACTTGTCCACGAAAGCTTGGCGTCTTTGATTTTCATACTCTTTGATAATGGCTCCGAGTGCGACACCCACAACCAGTAACCATTTCCACGGAAAATTTAAAAGCCAACTCATTGAAAATAATCCGCAAAGCATAAGGGAAATGAAAAGTAGCACCCATAGTAACTGGATGAATGACTCCGTATTTGTGCGCTCTATATATTGTTCCCAAGACTCGAATGGAAATTTGTATGGGATGTGGCACATTTGCTCGATATGAAAAGATATATGAAGAAGATTTTGAGCGGATTGAGACCGAGAGTGAGATGAGGATGATGAGAAGGAGATAGTGTGAGTGAATTTATAGATAGTGAAGAAGTGTGTAGAAGAAGGAAGAGAAATTTTGAAATTTGAATTTTTGAAAGGAGAGAAGGCCGCGCCTGATAGGACAAATAGGAAGAAAATTGTGTCCGAGTATTTATTGCTATGTCCGCAGGACGCCCCAAAAATAATCCTTCAATCAAATCAAGATATTGAAATATGTTTGGAGTAAGATTTTCTTAAACATTATAATGTAACTACTCAGAAAATGATGAAACAACTAATGATTGATTTAACTAAAAATCCCCCAAAAGATATCTAAAATGGATTACACATCCCGAGTTCTCTTCGGATAAAACAAAACTGTTCTTCGATAAGGGGTTTTGTAAAAATGTCCGCCAATTGCTTGTCGGTGCTAACAAAATCAAGAACAATATCCCCTTTTTGAACATGGTCACGAATAAAATGATGTCTAATTTCAATATGTTTTGTTCGGGAATGTTGAATGGGATTTTTCGTTAAATTAATCGCACTTGTGTTATCACATCGAATTGGAATATGATCATAATGTAAATTGAAATCTTCCATTTGCTGTTTGATCCATAATAATTGAGCACAACAACTACCAGCAGCTATGTATTCAGCTTCGGCAGTCGATAAAGCAACTGAATTTTGCTTTTTGCTAAACCAAGACACTAACGAATTTCCAAGAAATTGACAAGTGCCACTAGTGCTCTTACGATCAGTTTTACTACCGGCATAATCAGCATCCGAAAAACCAATTAAGTCAAAAGAAGTATTTCTAGGATAAAATAACCCTAAATTAGAAGTGCCAGCAAGATATCTAAAAATACGTTTGACAGCTACTAAATGTGATTCCTTTGGATTAGATTGAAAACGAGCACATAAGCAAACACTAAACATGATATCAGGTCTACTAGCAGTAAGATAAAGAAGTGATCCGATCATACCTCGATACATTTTAGTATCTACTGATTTACCATTTTCATCTTTGTCGAGTTTAGTGGTTGGGCTCATTGGAGTCTTCATAACTTTAGATTCTTCCATCTTGAACCTTTTGAGAAGTTCTCTCGTATACTTTGCTTGATTGATGAAGATCCCATCCTTTGATTGCTTGATTTGAAGTCCAAGGAAGAAATTGAGTTCTCCCATCATGCTCATTTCAAACTCACCTTGCATACACTTAGCAAATTCTTTGCAAAGTTTTTCATTAGTAGCACCGAAAATAATATCATCAACATAGATTTGAACAATAAGCATGTCATGATTTTCGGTTTTTATGAAAAGAGTAGTATCTAATTTTCCTCTAGAAAAATCATTTTCAAGTAAGAAAGTGCTAAGTCTATCATACCATGCACGTGGTGCTTGTTTCAAACCATAAAGCGCTTTTGAAAGTTTAAAGACGTGATCGGGGAATTCATGATTTTCAAAACCAGGAGGTTGTGCTACATAGACTTCTTCTGAAATAAAACCATTTAGAAAAGCACTTTTTACATCCATTTGAAAAAGTTTAAAATCTTTAAAACATGCAAATGCAAGTAACATGCGGATGGCTTCTAATCTAGCAACAGGAGCAAATGTCTCATCAAAATCAATGCCTTCTTCTTGATTATAGCCTTGTGCAACTAATCTAGCTTTATTTCTAACAATGTTTCCCGATTCATCTAATTTGTTTCGAAAAACCCATTTAGTACCAATAATAGTGTGATCGTGAGGTCTAGGCACTAAATTCCAAACTTTATTTCTTTCAAATTGACTCAATTCTTCTTGCATAGCCAAAATCCAATTTTCATCATTCTCAGCTTCTAAAAAATTTTTAGGCTCAATTTGAGAAACAAAAGCTAAATTACCGCAAATATCCTTAAGAGAAGATCGAGTAGATATACCTTTCGAAAGATCTCCAATAATTAAGTCCTTTGGATGATTTTGCACGAATCTCCATTCTTTTGGTAGATCTTGATTGCTGACAGGATTTTGTGGTTGATCAAGAACCACGTCATCCCTTAATTGAGTGCTATCATGTTGGCTTTCGCCATTTTCCTTAGTAATAGACAAATCTTGCACTCCCTTAATGATATCTACCTCATCATCATCATTAATAATAATCTTGGGAATAGATGGGTTAGATTCATCAAAAGAAACATGAATAGATTCTTCGACAAGTTGAGTACGTTTATTGTAGACTCTATATGCTTTGCTAGAAATAGAATAACCAATAAAAATTCCTTCATCGGATTTTGAATCAAATTTTCCCAAATGATCTTTTCCATTGTTTAAAACAAAACACTTACATCCAAAAGCATGAAAGTAACCAATGTTGGGTTTTCTACCATTCCACAGCTCATATGGTGTCTTTTTGAGGATGGGCCTAATCAGGACCCGATTTAAAACATAGCAAGCGGTATTGACAGCTTCTGCCCAAAAATATTTTGGTAAAGAGTTTTCGCAAAGCATTGTTCTTGCCATTTCTTCAAGAGTTCTATTTTTCCTCTCAACTACCCCATTTTGTTGAGGCGTGCGAGGTGCAGAAAAGTTGTGATCTATACCATGATCATCACAATATTTTTCAAACAAAGAATTTTCAAGTTCTCTACCATGATCGGTACGGATGTTTGAAATAACAAAACCTTTTTCATTTTGAACTTTTCTACAAAGTTTAGTAAATGATGGAAAAGCCTCGTCCTTATGAGCTAGGAACATAACCCATGTAAATCTAGAGAAATCATCAACAACAACAAGACAATAGTATCTGCCTCCAAGACTCGGTGTTCTGGTAGGACCAAATAAATCCATGTGTAATAGTTGTAATGGCCTTGTAGTAGAAATAACATTTTTGGATTTAAAAGAAACTTTGGTTTGTTTACCTTGTTGGCAAGCATCACATAGTCTGTCTTTTTCAAATTTGATTTTTGGAAGACCAACAACTAATTCTTTTCTAGAAAGTTTTGAAATTGCATCCATGTGTGCATGTCCAAGGCGTCTATGCCATAGCCAACTATTATCACTCATTGCTGAAAAACATTTTACACCATGTTTACTCAAATCATTTAAACTGAAAATATAAACATTTTCAAGTCTCTGGCCAACAAAAAGTACCTTGTTGTTTTCCATGTTCTCAATAATGCATTTAGATTTTTCAAAAATAACTCGATTACCCTTATCACAAAGTTGACTAATACTTAGAAGATTATGTTTTAAACCATCAACAAGTAAAACATCTTCTATGATTGGAAAGGGGGTTTTACCGATGTTACCTATACCAATGATTTTTCCTTTGCTATTATCACCAAAAGTTACAAATCCTCCATCTTTTGGTGTTAGAGAGTTGAAAGCTTTCTCATTTCCCGTCATATGCCGTGAACATCCACTATCGAGGTACCACTTTCCTGCAGTTGATGTGGACTTGAGGCATACCTACAATAGCAAGTCAAGACTTGATTTTTGGTACCCATATCATCTTGGGTCCATGAGGGTTAGCTCGAGCAGAATATGTTTGGTTCTTTTGAACCCAAGTCTTGTTGACATAACCAGATGAATGTCCCTTCATAGGACAAGAGGGTGAAATGTGTCCTAATTTACCACAATAATGACATGTGAGTTTAGAATGTTTGGATGAAGTATTTTTCTCAAAAAGATTCTTATAAAATTTTTTGTGCTGGTTTGGGTTATAGCCAATTCCAGTTTTATGAAAAGAGCATCTTTGTTTTCCAAGAAGTAAATCCAGACCTTCTTTTCCATTGGTAAATTTTGAAAGTGACTCAGTCAAATCATGAATTTGTTTATGCAATGAATCAACATCAGACTTTTTCCTTAAATTATCATTTTCTTCTTTCAAAAGATTTTTCTCTTTAATCAAATCTCTAATTTGTTCATGCAGAGAATCAACATCAGACATATTTTTCAAATCCTCATTTTCTTCTTCTAAAATGTTTTTCTCTTCAATCAGATCTTCCAACTCTTTGGAAAGATCTTTTGCAAGTTTCTTAAGACTAATATTTTTAGAACTAACTTTTTCAAAATTATGTTGCAAACTTTTAAAAGTATCTAATAATTCATCAAAAGATAGAGAAGAGGGATCATGATATACCTCACTTTCTTCTTTTGCCATAAAGCACAAATTTGCAACTTCTTGTTTCTCATCATCACTGTCAGAGCTGCTATCATCACTATTGTCCCAAGCCGCTAACATAGCTTTTCTTTTGTCTTTCTTTGAATATTTTCTTGCTTGAGGACATTCGGATTTTATGTGACCGGGCTTCTTGCATTCGTAGCAAATGATTGGATCTCTTTTGCTAGTTTCTTCCTTGTTTCCATCTTTCTTTGGAAACCGTCTATTTTTCCAACCATTCTTGCTTTTGAGAAACTTTTTGAAGTTCCTGGTGATGAGAGCCATATCTCCATCTTCACTTTCATCGCTTGAATCATCATTGCTCTTTGACTTGCTCGTTGTTCCTTTTAGAGCAATGCCTTTTCTTTTCTTTTCATCATCCTCATTCATATTGCGATGCATTTCCTCTGTTATGAGGGTTCCCATAAGCATATCCATTGTATAAGTTGAGAAGTCCTTTGATTGCAAAATGATGGAAGTTGTAGTATCCCATCTCGTTGGCATAGATCTAAGAATCTTTCTTGTCATCTCTGATTCAGTATAAGACTTACCAAGAGATTTCAAACCATTAGTAATATTGGTAAATCTAGCAAACATTTGAGATACAGATTCATCCGGTTGCATTTTAAAAAGCTCATAGCTATGAACAAGAATATCTATTTTGGACTGCTTAACTTGACTATTCCCTTCATAAGCTATTTCTAATTTATCCCAAATTTCTTGAGCCGTTTCACAAGCAGATATTCTATTATACTCATCAGTACTAAGTGCACAATAAAGAAGGTTAATAGCTCTAGCATTCTTTTCAATTTTGGGTTTTTCGGCTTCGTCCCACTCATCTTCTGATTTAGGGACAACAAGATCTCCGGACTTCTTAGTTGGGATATAAGGACCTTTGGTAATAATTTTCCACAAGTCGTAATCAGTAGATGTGATAAAAATTCTCATTCTATTTTTCCAATAACTATAATTTGTTCCAGTGAACAAAGGAGGTCTATGTGACGATTGTCCCTCTAAGCTAGATACACTGCTAACGGTTGCCATGGATCGCTCTTAGACTGTTAAGTCACAAGAAAAATAATTAGAGCCGAAGCTCTGATACCAATTGTTACCCAAAAGGCAACCTAGAGGGGGGGTGAATAGTGTTGCTAACAATAATGCCCAAATAAAAAATTAATAATTGAAAGAGTAAAATATTTGGCAAAGTAAATAAATAATTAATTTGCACAACACAAAAATTAATAAGATAAGGAAGAGAGAAATCACACGGAGATGTATAGTGGTTCGGTCCGAGCTTTGTCCACTGCTCAGCCTAGTCCACTGGCCTAAGGAGTCGCTGTTTTACTAATCCAACAACCAGCTTTTGGTGCCGATTAAACCTTACAACTGCAACGCTAACTTTCCCGAGGAGTTAGCCGAACCGCTAGAGTTTATCTCCCAAACTCCAAAAACACCCACAGAACAAAACCCCGTTCTGTGGTAGCTCACTGAGAATTTTTCTAACTCTCAATACAACACTGATAAGAATTTTTGGTGTTTGAAAATAAATCTCTCTCAAAGAGTAGATACACAAATTTGCTCACAAAGCTCTCGAAATAATAATATGAAAATGATCTATGTGAGAGTACAAAAAATTGCTCTGAGTATTTGATATTGCTCTGGTACAGCTTGATTGTCTTGATAAGTTTCTTCATCTTCAGAAGTTCCTTTAATAGGAAGGAAAAATATGAACGTTGCAATTTTCCCGTTGAGATAAAAATAATGTTTGATCAAAAAGAGCTTCTCCTGCACTGTGAATGTGATCTTCATTTAATGCTAAATCAGTCCGTTGAGTCGTAAATCTTCTGAAAATATTTGATCTGTTTTTCTGTCGTAACTAATGAACTTCAGCATTAAATGCAAAGTTTCAACAAGTCAAAAGAAATACAAAAGCCAGACAACTTGTCGTTCACTTTGTAAACCATATATCTGCATGTATTGACTTGTGTGTGTGTGTGTGAATTTAAAACATTAAGTGAATAAGTCCAAATACAACCTTCAATCAATTGAAAAATAATTCCATACAAGCAATACATGAACTATGTATGTGCCAAGACATACAATTCATTAATAGAGCTTTTTCAAAGTCAGTAGTGGAGGCTGAGAACTTTCGTGCCATTTTCTATTGGAATAGAAAATAATCTAGTGTGGTCAAAACATATGTTGGAGCCAAATGAAACTTTTTAGAAACTCAATTTGCCTGGAGCTAATTATGTGAAAATGATTGGATAAAAATAATAGTTTTAACATTGTTTTAGGAAATCAATTTTGTCATAAAAACATAATCAAAATCAAGTATTTCTAACAAGTTCAACTAGACTAATGAAGCCAAAATAAGTCTACTTGACTCCACCGACTTGCTAATACTACTAGATACTATTTACTTATCATGTGCCACCATTTTTGTCACCGTTTACCACCAATCATTCTTCCTCATCGGAGTCATCCTCCTCATCGTCGTCACTGTCTTCTACCACAAGCTCCGGAGGCACCTCATAATGTTGCCCACTAAGATTCTCAAGAACCTTTTTCTCCCATTCTCTATAGTGCCTCTCCGATTTCTGTCTCCTCTCAATCCTGTCTATTTTCTTGAATCCAGAAGCCGCTAGCTTGAAAAGCTTCTTATACCACACTGTGGGCTTCGCGCTATTCGGAGGAGGAACAAGCAATTTAGACTTGCCTTTGGAAGGAGAGGGACCGGCTGTGGAGCTTGGAACATTGGATGCTCGGGTGATCCTTGCTGCCTTGGCTCTCCCCACTCTTGATCGGGCTCGACTCTTTTTGACGGAGGTCATGTCAATAACCCCCGGGTCAAGCCTTTCCATGTGATAATATGCCGGGCCTTTCACTCCTTGTTTGTGGCATATGGTGGTGATCATACACGGAAACCATATTTGAGCGGTTGACGGTGTATTCTGGATAAAATCAATCATTTGGTTCAAAATGAACTCCGCCCAATCCGCCACAAAACTACTATCCACGAATGCTGCCAAAAGCTCGGCCGATTTCTGACTCGGTTCATTTTCCTTTCCCCGAGGATAGAGGTTGTGGTGAATGGCTTTGTTTAAGGTTCGGATTTCTTCCTTGAATAAGCTGGGCTTGATGGGATCGGTAGCTTGCTCAGGATAATCATAAAGTATTTCTTTCACAAAGTCGGCGTCAAGTGGTTCCGCCCGAGGGTAGTTGATTGTTCAGGGCTCGGGTCGTTTGTACCTCAAGTGCGAGGCGATGAACTTAGGAGAAATGAGAATTGGCTTGTTGTT
The DNA here is from genome assembly GCA_020921065.1 of Vaccinium darrowii. NCBI lineage: Eukaryota > Viridiplantae > Streptophyta > Magnoliopsida > Ericales > Ericaceae > Vaccinium > Vaccinium darrowii. The sequence goes on along the minus strand of CM037158.1, from coordinate 43,882,174 downwards.
CACCTTTGACTTGAGTCTTACGGGCAACCCCGTGTCCTTGTTCACATTTATCTCCACATTTTGAAAAAACTCTCTTGCGCACTTGAGATTATACCCGGGAAGCGGTTCAAACCAACCCTCAAGTCCCTCCCGACGTATTTCCGGGACACTGAATTTCTCTTCAAGACTTATGGCATCCACTTGCCTTTCATTCTTCGCCGACCTTACTTTCAAACGTTCAACCCAATTCGTCGTATTATGCTCAGACACCTCCTCCCGAGTTCGCTTTTTCGCTTGTTTCTTATGCCCTGACCCAGCCCCTGCGTCGATCATTATCGGTGCCCCCTCATATGGTGGATCATCGTCACGACTTGGTTTAGACGGCTGACCAACAATGGCTAGCTCCTTTCCCTTTGCCTTTTGTCGTGCCATTTCAGACAATAACAGCTTCTCACTACAACAAATATAATTCCAACCTCCAATTCACGACCACCCGACCCCCTACTTCGATTCAATTCAGACAGTTCAAACGGCAACTCAGCAGCTCAACAAATAATCAACTCAATACGCAGTCAAACATTTTTGCAATAAAGCCCAATGGTCGCAACAAAAGATTCAGCAGAGTCAAAGTGCAACTACAACTCTAAACCCAAATTCAGATGAACCGTAAGCAGCATAACCCGGACCCAGTTCTCAATAACAAACTTCTCACTGAGTAATCAGCACAGCAGAGTACAGTACACAAACAGTCAACTCAACCAACAGAGTGTAGCTCAACAAAACCCAGCCCAATCAAACTCAACAGATTTTACAATATCCAAATCCAGATTACCAATGCACCAATAGAGTTTACAATGTTTCAAAGCCCAGTTTAGGCAAACATCATCAGAGAAAACACAAGCAGTACCTCAGCAGTTCAACATTAATCCAGTTAACTGCCCTTTCTCACATGGTGCACAGGGGTAGGCAAAAATTGAGTCTCAATTTCAGAATCACCCAAACAGATAAAACCCAGCAATTTAGTTAACAACAGACTTTACAATATCTAAACCCAGATTAACAGTTCACCATCGCGAATGGAGCCCCAATACAACTGATTTCTCATGGAGGTGTGTAAGGAGGAGGTGAACCGAGTGGGTGAAGAGAGAGATCATTACCTTGAAAATCCCGAAATTGGTCGAAAGCTCTGAAATTTCACAGAGAAACTCAGAAATTCCGAAACCCTTGATGATTTCGCAGTGAAACACAACAATTTTCGACAGCCATGGAAGAAATGATGGAAATCGGTGGTGGAGGTTTCGGGTTTAGAGTGGGTCTTGGTTCGGTTTATGGGGGAGAAAGAGGGTGTACCGATGGTGGTGGATCGGCAGCCATGGGGGTCGGTGGTGGTAGTGATGCGGAGGTGGAGTGATGGTGTACCGATGGAGGTTTGCAGTGGGAAAGGGGGTCACGGGTTAGGGAGATCGGGTAAGAGGGTACTGGGGTTTTGATTTTGTGGGTTTCGGTGGTGGTAGTGTACCGAAGGTGATGACTCGGCAGCCATGGCAGTCGGTGGTGGTGTGGGTTTCTCTGTGGAGGAAGAAGAGAGAAGATAGAGAAGAGAGAGAGAGGGAGTACGGGTTATGGGAGAAAGGGGTTTTATAACCTGTAGCATTTTAACCCATGGTATTGATACAAAGAACCTGGGTATTGATACCCACCGTTCTGTTCCTGCTTACTTCTCCTGGTATCGATACCTCACACCCATGTATTGATACCCACGGTTCTGTATTTTTCTGGGTTTCATCTTGTATTGATACAGAAAATCATTGTATTGATACCCAGTGTTCTGTTCCAATTGAGCACAAAGAGGTATTGATACCCCATTACTCTGGTATCAATACCTATCACTTCAAAAACCAAAAATTCAGCCCTTTTTGATTTCCTTTCCACTTTGCATGTACAAGTTCACCTCAAACACGTTCAAAACTAATCCGGAGCTTCAAGTAACACCCCAACTTCATTTCAACCCATTCCAAAATGTAACGAACCGGCAAGTAACACTCCGAATTTAATCCTTTCACGAGATGTATCGCCCATCTCAATTTCCAACCTATCCTCCAAACATCCGGTCTCATTTTTTTACCGTTGGATTTTTTCAAATTTTCAATTGGCATGCCCCTTATCTCACCTCCTACTTTCTCCAAACAACCGGTTTCTCAAGGCTAGAAATTGATGGAAAACGGACTTGGTACAACAATTAGGTGCAATGGGACTCATGTGTGGTTTTAATTACACAAAGAAAATGCTTGTAACATTTCCTAAGTACGCTAAAAACTCCGACATGATGCACGAGTGACAATAAGCTCGCTTAACTTGAAACAAACATTATGTACACCAAGGAATTGAAAAACAAGAAACATGGGATGCTTGGAATGGCGAATCTCTACTCTAAGTGATGCACGTTTCTCAACTACGCATGCGGCCTAACATGTTCATCAGAATTGCATGTATATGAGTGTGCACAAGTTAACTCTCAACCAAAATCACCGAAATACGATAATCATGCCATTATAGAACGATTGAGCATATCTACCGTACTAGCTATGAGATTGCACTAAAACGGGAAGTTTTATCGCAAAAATTTTGACGGAAATTGAGAAATGAAAAATACAACCGGAATATGTACACTACACTATTCCCTCCCCCCAACTTAAAGTTTGCAATGTCCTCATTGCAAGAGAACGAAAGTAAAGAGAGATAGGGAACAAAAATTGTACCGACGGGGAGGCATGTTAACCTCCAAGACCTCGACCAAGTGTGAGGAATTTTGCTATCACTTACTCCCTTCGTCATCGCCAATGCTTCCAAGGCTTCCTCCTTCGGCCCCTCTCCGGGACCACAACTAGTCGTACAGGACCATCCTCAACGACTTTATAGGCCTTACAACCGCGACCTTTCGTCGCACCCATGCTTAGAGCTCCTGAATGCCGCACTCGCCGCCAAGTTAGGCCCAAACTACCAAGGCTGGTACGGTAGCACGGTCACCCTGCAAAAGACTTAATTGCCGACTACCTACTAAGAGAAATGATATGAGAACTGTCCGGCTCATGTTATCCGGGCTCCACATTAAACAATATTTACAATATGTACAATGAAAAGGAAAAACTACCATGATCTTCACGCGATCGCACGGGTACTACTTTTCTTCCCAAGTTCGAGACTGTGTTTCCCTATTAGTCGGACCGGCACTATAGACGAGGTACGGGTGTAACCCGAGGAGAGGCGCCATCATCTAATAGGCTATCGCTCCCTTTCGAGTCAAGTGAAACACTTTTTTTTGTTTTTTTTTTTTATGAAAAGTGTTCCCCAGAACTCTAGACTCCAAGCAACATCACTCCATTTTGAAACAATCTCGATGGAGCTCGACACTAAAATCAAACATTGCTGGACGGTATTGGCCCCGATCTCACTGCTTGCCACGACTTCCGACATTCTAGGTACTCCATACATAGCTCAAACTCCGGGTGGCTATACCGGACCGTCCAAACACCGTTCGAGCACGGCAAACACTAGAGCTTTCTCAAACTCCACGGATTTTACTTCTCCTGGAAATTTGTTACGTCAGAACTCGGAGCGTCCAAGTCGCACACAATACCCCGTCAGACAGTTAAGTCCAACGTCCCCAATGAACTCCGCACAAGGCGGACACAAGATAGAGCCTGTCGCCGCGCCATAAGTGTCACACCCCACTCTGGCAAAATAAAACTTGCACAAAGTGACAGGACACCTGTCACCACCTGTACGCCTTTCCGGCTTCTCACAAAAATAATACTCAAAATTAGACTACAGCTCGCAGCAGAACCAATAAAAATAAACAGGTGTTCACACCTCCACATCAATTGTACAGTCAACCATATTAGACTTGTACTGAACCACACCAACCTCACATTATATAGTCAATCTACTACACCCTCTAACTGACAGAATTATAAAACTCAACCTCTATGAACACCTGACTGGCACCCTGGCACTGTAGTGGACCGACGTCTAGCTCAACTGAAAATCTGCAACCAAAAAGGTTACAGGAGAATGTACGTTAGCAACATAATAAAAAGAAATGTCCAAGCTCCTTGAATGAATCAAAGTTTAAATATCACACCCACACCTATTTTTTATAAGAACAATAAATCTCCAACAATAGGAGTTTTTCTCAAAATTCACAACAAACTTTCTCAGCCTGCACAATTTATCTCAAAACACAGCCATCACATTTATTTCGAAAATATAGCCCACCGGCTTATCCAGAAAAACACGGCCTTCCGGCCCAACTTAAAACATGGCCCACCGGCCCATCTCAAAATACGGCCCATCGGCCCATCTCAAACACATTTTTAAAGGATTTCAAAATTAGCAACATTCTCTCTCACAGCAATAAGTAATAACAACTAATTTTACCAAATGTGCCAACGAGTCGCCAACCTCACGACCGGGAGTTATGACGGTACCGTTACCTCGCTCACAGGCTCACATATAGTGGCGGTGACGAGGGCCATTCTTTATCACCAATGGTAGGTGCAACCACAAGGTAAGCAAAGCTTACCGGCAAGTAGCAACCAAGCTTGCCCCACATAACGCAAGCAGCAACCAAGCTTGCACAACCACAAATAGCAAGCAGCAACCAAGCTTGCACAACATAAAGCAAGCAGCAACCAAGCTTGCACAACATAAAGCAAGCAGCAACCAAGCTTGCAAACATTGGCACAAGAGGCATAAAACATTTTCCTTCCACACACCAAAAATCTTTTGATCCATCATAAAAATCATTTGATCCATCCAACCAAAAACGTTGCCATCATATACTCAAAAATAATCATCAAAGGAGCTTTCAGGAACAGTAATAATCACACGACAAATTTGATAAAAACAAAACATTTCTTATTTATTATAGAAGCTGTACATCCTCACCTGTCACAACAGGACCAACTCTGCCAAACACTCAACCTCTGTGCACCGAAGGCGTAACCACAACCATCCTTATAATAACATCACCTATAATAACAATTATATATCACCCATAAGCTCCCTACCAAAAATTCATGCCCAAATGCAAGTGAAATGCATGAAAATGCATACTACGACCCAACAGTGCTGCACTCTGCGAATTTCCAGAATTAATCTACTAATCCACTTCCCACGAAATTTTTACCACAACCTCCAAACTCATACTTAATCATCATATCAAAAATTCAGAATTTTCTGAGCTCTTTAACTATTTTTAATCAACCTCCAAACAGACCCAGAACTTGCTGAAAATTCCCCAAAACAGATTTTTCTCCAACTTCAAATTAAAAACTGCTATTCTCTGGAAGAAATTAAGGCACAACCCATACATCTTTTCGAAGGTATACGAGTCTAGTTTCATAATCAAAAGACGGTGTGACAATCGGATACCCACGCTAGAAGTTATGATTGTTTTCCCAGAACATGACAGTGCTGTCTGCACAAACACGAGCCTGACAGCAGATTGGTTCACGAATTTTCATATTTTCTGTATTTCGAATTAAACTCTGAAATTTGTACACCACACACAAAACATCCATGGGTATCTACTGTAAAAACCTCATAAATTTCCAACTTTGGGAACCATGTCTTAAAATTCGCCAAAAACCATGGCAGATTTGGTTTTTCACAAAATCAGTCAGTGAACCCTTCACCTTCCTTTCACGAATTTTTGTAAAAACAACCCCAAATCATTCTTATGAGATGCAAAATACCAAATTAACTTGTATATGAACATCATAGCTTAAGAATTTCGGAAATTAATCTTCAATTCGTACCTCAATTTGGGTTTTCCCCAATTTTTCTTCTTCTTTCCTCTTCTTCTTCTTTCTTCTCCTTCTTCTCTTCCTTTCCCTTCTTCTTTCTCTTTTCTTCTTTCCTTTTCTTTCTACGTACTGATCTCTTTAAGGGGAAAAATATCCCCTCAACTGAATTATTGAGGGGAAAATGATTGGATGTGGGTGAGAACAAGCCCCGTTTCGACCGTGCAGTCCAGATACTACCTCAGAAAATTCTAAAAATTTTACCATGGCTCCAATAAATTACCTTGAGACTAACCGCGGTCTCGGTTTATCCAATAACATTCTCATAAGTACTCCAAAATGTGTATCAAATATTTTTGAAATAATCTGGGGTGTTACAATAAGCATGGGAATATTCAAGCGCCCCCACCCATTCACGGAAACTCACTCTCTGCCAGGGGCTGATCTAGAGAGCGCGGGCGTTTAGTTGCGAATTACTCCTATCAGAAAGGCTTTTTATAAACGAGCCCTATGTCACTGACGCACTCCTGTTATCTTATCCTCACGTGTGGGGTCTCCAAGATTTTATTAAAAAGAATAAAGAATGGCCCTTCTAACCGGAGCTGGGCACACGCGCATTGTTGTCTAGCCGGCGTGCAAGCTAGTTCCAAGTCAATGATGGAAAACCCCATGCAAGAGGAAGCAAAGGGCCGGGCCCTCCAAACAATTAAGTTCAGAGGTACGCGTTAGCTCCCCGTGAAAAGTGAAGTCACAGAGACTCCACGGGTTAATCACACAAGAATTTAAACATGAGGGTCGTCTGAATAAACCGGATCATCCAACTTTTCAACTTCCTCCTCTTCAGAAAAATTTTCCAAAAATGGTTTTAAGCATTGACCATTCACCTTAAAAATTTGTCCATCTTTTGGATTGAAAACATCTATCGCCCCATGAGGATACACTCGATGCACAAAATACGGCCCAACCCACCGTGAATGCAATTTTTCCGGAAAAAGATGGAGTCTAGAGTTATACAAAAGCACTTTTTGATTCACATGAAACTCCTTCCTTAGAATATTTTTATCGTGAAAATCTTTAACTTTTGCCTTGTAAATGGCCGTGCTCTCATATGCATCTCTCCGAATCTCCTCAAGCTCATTGATTTGGAGCTTCCTATGCGCACCGGCTTCGGGCATGCGACAATTCAAAGACTTGATGGCCCAATAGGCCTTGTGCTCAAGTTCAACCGGCAAGTGACACGCTTTCCCATAAACCAAGCGGTAAGGGGACATCCCCAACACCGTCTTATACGCGGTTCGATAGGCCCACAGGGAATCGGTCAAACGAGTAGACCAATCCTTTCGATTAGGATTCACCGTTTTCTCGAGAATGTGTTTAATTTCCCTATTAGCAAGCTCGGCTTGACCATTGGTTTGTGGATGATAGGCCGTAGAGACCTTATGAGTGATACCGTACTTACGCATTAAAGTTTCAAAGGGCCTATTGCAAAAATGGGTCCCTTGATCACTAATGATCGCGCGCGGGGTACCAAACCTAGCCAAGATATGTTCTTTCAAGAACTCAACGACCACCTTGTGGTCATTCGTACGAGTGGGGATCGCCTCAACCCACTTGGACACGTAGTCCACCGCAAGAAGGATATAGAGATACCCGAAAGACATAGGAAACGGTCCCATAAAATCGATGCCCCAACAATCAAAGACTTCAACAACAATAATATTGGTTAGGGGCATCATGTTCCTTCTCGTCACTCCTCCCAATTGTTGACACCTCTCACACGTTTTACAAAATTCAAACGCATCTTTGAAAAGTGTCGGCCAGTATAACCCACATTGGAGGATTTTTGCGGAGGTTTTCTTGGTGGAGAAGTGTCCCCTACATGCCTCGGTGTGGCAAAAGGAAAGGACGCCCCACTGATCCACATCCGGCACACAACGCCGGATGAGTTGATCCGGACAATACTTAAAAAGATAAGGATCATCAAAGAAAAATCTTTTCACCTCAAATAAGAACCGCCGCCTCTCTTGCGGAGTCCAAACGGTAGGAAGTTGGCCCGTGGCTAAGTAGTTCACAATATCCGCGAACCACGGGCAAGATGAGACACCAAACAATTGCTCATCCGGAAATGAGTCCGCGATAGGAATATTCGAGGAACGGTCCTCAAACTCGAGACGAGACAAATGATCCGCGACCACATTTTCAACTCCTTTTTTATCCTTGATTATTAAGTTGAATTCTTGAAGCAGTAAGACCCACCTAATTAACCGCGCTTTAGCATCTTGCTTAGTCATTAGATATTTTAACGCGGCATGGTCCGTGAAGACCACGATAGTAGACCCGATCAAATAAGACCGAAACTTGTCAAGAGCAAAGACAACCGCGAGCAACTCTTTCTCCGTGGTGGAGTAATTCAATTGAGCATCATTAAGAGTTTTGCTCGCGTAAGAAATGACACATGGCTCTTTCTCTCTCCTTTGGCCCAAGACGGCGCCAATCGCGTAATCACTCGCGTCACACATCAACTCAAACGGAAGGTCCCAATCGGGAGCACGCACAATCGGTGGAGTGGTGAGACTAGATTTCAACTTAGAGAATGCCTCCTCACACGCGGGTGTCCAAATGAATGGCACGTCTTTAGAGAGGAGGTGACACAAGGGACGTGAGATGGCACTAAAATCCTTGATGAAACGGCGGTAGAAACCCGCGTGCCCAAGAAAAGACCGAATGTCTTTCACACACTTAGGGGTAGGGAGGTTTGCAATCAAATCAATTTTAGCCTTGTCAACCTCTATCCCCTTCGATGACACAATGTGCCCCAACACAATCCCGTTGGTCACCATGAAATGGCACTTCTCCCAATTGAGAATAAGGTGGTTCTCCTCACACCTCTCCAACACACGCTCAAGGTTCTCTAGACATGACTCAAAAGAGTCCCCGAATACCGAAAAGTCATCCATGAAGACCTCAACGATTTTCTCCACCATGTCACTAAAAATGCCCATCATGCACCTTGAAAAGGTGCCAGGCGCATTACACAAGCCAAAAGGCATGCGCTTATAAGCGAAAGTACCAAAAGGACACGTGAAAGTGGTCTTCTCTTGATCCTCAAGAGCGACCTCGATTTGATTATACCCGGAGTACCCATCGAGAAAGCAATAAAAAGCATGACCGGCTACCCTCTCCAAGATTTGATCTATGAAGGGGAGAGGAAAGTGGTCCTTACGCGTGCTCGCATTCAACTTACGGTAATCAATGCACACTCTCCATCCGGTGGTCACCCTTTGAGGTACCAACTCATCATTGGAATTTTTGACCACCGTGATGCCGGACTTCTTAGGAACAACTTGGATAGGGCTCACCCACTTACTATCGGCGATAGGGTAAATGATCCCAACATCCAACAACTTTAAGACCTCCGCCCGAACCACGTCTTTCATGATAGGGTTCAAGCGACGTTGTGGTTGGCGAGACGGCTTCACATCTTCTTCAAGATAGATGCGATGTGTGCAAACCGAGGGATCAATCCCGTGAATATCGGCTATGGACCAACCGATGGCCTTTGTGTGCCGTTTCAAAACCGCTAACAAACCGGACTCTTGGTGTGCCTCTAGGGAAGAGGAAATCACTACAGGGAAGGTTTCGCTAATACCAAGGAAGACATACTTCAAAGTGTCGGGGAGGGTTTTTAACTCAAGCTTAGGCGGTTGGACGCTAGATGGGAGAGTTTTGCTCTCGATGGGAGGCAAACCTTCAAACTTAGGGTACCATGTGTCCGTCCTACAAACATCCTCCACTTCTAACAATGAATACAAGTACTCAACCTCCGGTGAATCTAAGAAAGACACCTCCTCGGCGGTAAGACAAACCTCAAGTGGATCCTTGTATAGGATAGTGTCTACGTGCTCCTGAACCAAAGTGTCAATTAAACTCACCTCATGAACATCATCATCATCCCCCATTTGAGACCCGATATTAAAAACATTAACCGCCATTTTCATGTTCCCGAACGTCATGTTCAACAACCCATTACGACAATGAATGACCGCATCGGAAGTCGCCAAGAAGGGACGTTCGAGAATGACGGGTGTTTGTGCCTGTGAAGTATTGGCGACGGGACACGTGTCTAGAACCACAAAGTCCACAGGGTAGACAAAGTTGTCCACTTGGACTAAGACATCCTCCACTAAACCCTTAGGAATACAGATACTCCGATCCGCCAATTGAAGCATCACTCTCGTGGGTTTCATCTCTCCCAAACCTAATTGCTCATACACTGAAAACGGGAGTAGATTCACACTCGCACCCAAATCAAGCAAAGCTCTTTCAACTCTCTTACCCCCTATGACAATGGAAATAGTAGGGCACCCAGGGTCTTTGTACTTAGGAGCTATGTTGGTTTGGATGATGGAACTTACTTGTTCAGTTAGAAAAACTTTCTTTTGGACATTCAACTTGCGTTTAACAGTGCATAGGTCCTTAAGAAATTTAGCATATTTGGGTATGGTTCTAATGGCCTCCAGAAGAGGGATGTTAATTTTAACTTGTTCTAGAACCCCATACACCTCGGTGTCAGACGAAGGCTTGGCTGGCACTTTCAACCTTTGGGGATAAGGTGCCGGAAACGGACAAACAGGAGGCTCTTGCTCCACGACCTTAGGAGGCACAACCGGACCACTCGAAGAAGGTTGCTCAATAACAACCGGAGGAGGAAGAACTACGGGAGGGGTAGGGACCACAGGAGGAGTAGGTTTCGGAGGGATAGTCTTATCAATCTCCTTACCACTCCTCAAGACAGAAATTGACTTGGCTTGCTCGAAGTTATTCGGGTCTTGGCCCGACGTGGTGCTTGCCAAATGGACTCCCTGAGGGTTTGCTTGTGGTTGAGATGGGAACTTTCCCTTCTCTTGTTGAAGCTGCCCCATGGACGTGGTTAACCGAGTCACTTGACCCTGGATTTCTCTCAACGCATGAGCATTTTGCTCATTGGTAACGGTTTGACTTTGCATGAAAAATTGCATGAGTTCTTCCAATGAGCGCTTTTGAGGTGGTGTTTGCCAGTAATTAGATCCATGGTGTTGTTGACTTGGAGGGTTTCGGGCTTGACCTTGGCTTTGATTTTGACCTTGGGGTGGTCGATAGCCTTGGTTGTAGCCCGGGGGCGGCCTTGACGCTTGCCCTTGGTTAGTCCCCCCCCAACCGAAATTAGGATGGTCCTTGGTTCCGGGGTTATAAGTGTTTGAAAAAGGGTCATACTGTTGACCAACGGCATTGACCTCCGCTTGTTCCGCTACCCCACCATGAAGGATTTCCTTCAAACCCGGAAGAGTCGGGCACTCATCGGTTGAATGCCCTTGGGTTACGCACAACACACATTCCTTCACACTTTTTAGTTCAAAATTTTCCAACTTTTTAGTGAGTTGAGAGAGCTTAAAGTTAAAATCATCCTGTTCTTTCAGCACATACTTCCCTCTCTCACCCGAACCTTGATTCGCACCCACATTCGCACTCGCCGGTTCATAGGTCTTGTCCGAGGGATCCGTATAATCCCACGACTGGTTGTTCTCGGCGAGTTGCTCGAGAAAATCATAACACTGTTGCGGACTCCAGTTTAAAAATTCACCATTACACATGGTGTCAATGAATTGCCGAGTCCCTTGCGAAATGCCCTCGTAGAAAAATTGCATCTTGTCCTTTACCGAAAAACCATGATGTGGGACAGCAGCCAAAAGATTTTTAAATCTCTCCCACAAAGTGAAAAATGGTTCATTCAGTTTTTCGGCAAAGTTGGAAACACGCTTTTTCATCTCAACCGTTTTATGCACAGGATAGTACTTTTTGAGAAATTCATCGTGCATTTCTTCCCACGACGTGATGGACTGCGGTTTTAAAGTTGACAACCAAGTACGTGCATGGTCCTTGAGAGAAAATGGAAATAATTTCATACGTGCGGACTCAAGTTGAGCCGGGACCGTAACAAGTGTGTTCACCAGATCCAAAAAATCCCTCACGTGATCGTAAGGGCATTGGGACTTCATCCCATAAAAAGCCGGCAACATCGGAATTGTGTTGGGCCTAATCGTGTAAACAGCATTCTTGGCGGTGGGTGTGGGATGAACAATGGGTGATGGTGGAACATGGTGTGTGGGGGGAAGACACTGCCTCATGGACAACACTTGTGGTGGTGGAGGTGGTGGTGGTTCTTCACGATCGCCCATTGTGTCCACAAGAGGGGTGTCAATACTGACTAAACGACGAGTATGAGGGTCACGAAAGTAACCACGCTGCCCGTGCATACACTACCAACTAACAGACTGGAGGGGTTATTCAACCGCCTCACCACAAACAGTTCCGAGGGGCTATGCCGCCGCCTCGTCAAATATAGGACAGAAATTTAAAAATATGTACCAATGAAACGGAATACTTACAGTGGCGTGGCGCGAGGCAAACTCACGCGGCGCAGACCATTGGGTCCCCGGCAACGGCGCCAAAATTTGCTTGCGTCCTTGGATTGTATTTCAAATGATGTTTCCCCAAGCGTAGGGTTTAAGTGTCGCCAAGCATAATAACCGGAAGTCCGGGTCGAGTCCTCAGGGACCGAATGTGCAGCACGTGAGTATTGATTCGCGACCGTTGGTTTTAGCCTTAAAGCGGCAAACTTTGCTTTTGTGGTTTGTTGGTGGAATTCACTTAACTTCGTGAATGACTCGGAAGATTAAAAAGACTAATTAAAACAAGGCTAAGTCAAGGGGTTCACAACACCCATGCCTTAGGCCAATTCATTCTCCTCTAAAATAACCGGGTTGGGGCGTCGTTAAACGTCCCCGAACGGAAGATTTGGTACTTAAACTCGTTTAACTAGAAATGGTGTTTCTCAAAGAGTAGGATTCTTGTGCCATTTATACAAACATTTGAATTGACATCGCCCTAAGCATCACACGTGCCAAGTGGTCTAGCCCTTGGCTACGTGTGATCAAAGAGATTAACAAATCCCAATTTTGATACATAAAATCAATCCGTACTCTTTGATTAACAAGCAATGTTTGCAATATGGCGAGGAGTGTGAATCAACCTAAGTCACGGGGTGCTAATCACCCCATGACCGAGCCTAAAACGACTACTCGATCATTGCTACGTAGAGCATGACTATTTTTATGAAAGAAATAAAGAACATGACATATGACATTAAAAACTGATTTTTATGGAAGGTTATAAGTCTACCTACAACATTAGTACTTGAGAAAATCCCAAACAACACTTACAAACTAGAGATTTCGGAGCAATTAGCTAGAAAAACAAGAACAAGAAATAACCGAGAGAAATGAAAATAAACTGGATTAATACGAAGGTCTTAACATGTACTACAACATTAAACAAGAGGATATACCTTGGAACTAAGTAGAAAAGCATGTAAATCTAGAGAGAGAAAGCTTGGAACCTCTTCCATGGAGGAGAGAGGGAGGATCCAAATATCCTAGGAAAAATAAAGAAGAAGAAGTGGCTGGGGAGGAGTGAGGGGAATGTCTATATTCTTTCAATTTCTCTCTCCCAAAATATCCCAAAATATCCCAACAAGCTAGACTTTCCATAAGTGGAAAGTCCAACAAGTGGGTTGAACACTTTTTCGGATTGCCAGGTATTGATACCAAGGTTGGGGGTATCAATACCCAAGGTTCTGTCCAGATTTGTCTGTTCGGGCAGATTTTTTACCCAACTTCGCGGGCACGCCCCGGCTTCGTCCGAACTCGGAATGAGGTGATTCTTGAACCGTTGGAAAGCTCTATGAGTCTACTTTCAAACCCAATTGATCTCATCTTCATAGCCTTTGTATCTTGAGAGAAATGAGCATTTTTCTATCGATTGGTCAGATTTCCTATAGCCTCATAACTCTAGCTTTGTTGTTCCTTTGTTCCGGGCCTTCCTTGAACCTTCCAAAGCTTCATGAATCGATTTCTAAGCTTCGGCGATTGTCCTCCACGGCATTGCGGGGCCTTGGATACTTCCGGATACAACCGGGGATTATTTGGAGCTTTGGACACGCCTTTTAGCTCCGATTTCCTGGAACTCGTAAAAAACACAACTCGCGCAAAATCAATCGTATAAAGGCACAAAATGCACATGTGTGTGATCACAACGAGCGAGATAAGCCCGGATATATACAACATTGGGGGCTTATCAGTGGTACAGTCCACAGTTAATCTACGAATCAAACAAGGCCTTCAGGTCAGGGCTCCCGGATGAGCCAAAAATCCGGACCAAGCGCGCTGGCCGTCGGATCTAATCCAACGGCTGTGGGAGAAAACTGGTAAAAACCAACTCGCGGGTCATAGGTTCGGGTAAAAAAGGTACCGGGTTGCATTAACCGGGTCACTGTAAATTCAAAAGGTCCATCCATTTCCCCTCATTTCATCGTTTTCCACAGAGAGAGCAGAGAGAGGCGATTCGGCGACTCGATCGAAGAAGAAGAAGAACAACCAGGCGACTCGATCTCCATCCAAATCGAACAGCCAGGTCCGGAATCTCTCTCTCTCTCTCTCTCTCTCTCTCTTCTTCTCTTTGTTCTGGTTTGTGTTCGAAACCCTAGATTTCTAAAAAACCCTAACTGTTTGAAGTTGAACTTTCAGGTCGAACGCGAAGACGAAGCTCAAAAAACCCAGGTGACTAGATCTCCAGCTCTCTCTCTCTCTCTCTCTCTCTCTCTCTCTCTCTCTCTCTCTCTCTCGCTACATCGTTCGATCCTACAATATTGGGTTGGAACCTCTGCCGTTCTAAGTAGGTTTTAGAGACTTTGTTTCTTAAGCATTTTCAGAACATGACCTCTAGTTTTGATTTGTGGAAACAAATGTGTTTTTGGTTCCTGAAAAAATTAGGAACATAACCCCCGTTCCCGCTTTGTGAACTAAGGTCCTAGTTTTTGAAGAAAATTCGTGTTCACATATTTGTGTGGTGTCCATGTTTGTGTCCCATATCTGTATCCATACCAGTATCTGTTTATGTGCTTTTAGACTTCAGGGACACTGTCCACAGGCCCCCAAAAGTCTTTGTTCTTCGTGTTTTGATCATTCTTAGCCCTATTTCATTTCTGTCCTACAGCACTTGTACACAACTCAAAGGACATTAATACCATTTGGAAGTGTAATACTAATAGGCTTCTTTATTCATTCGAAAAAGACTGCATTAAGCTTGGATGATTGGATGCATTACTCTAATTGCAACCATTTAGAGTTTTAGCCCCATAGAGAGTTTTAATTTCACTGCAAATGTACATACCAACCACCACTTCACTCTTAGAAACCATGTTATTGTTCCAAACAATACGACGCCCTTTACCTTCCAAAACAAGGTAAAACAACTCAAGTTCTATATCTGACCTCCTATGTACTCTTCAATCAATCTTGTGTCAAACCTCTGAATATTTGTTTCTTGGAGAATTCAGAATTTAGGTTTTTCTTATAGAACCTCTTGATTGGCAGAGGCACTGGATTGAAGTCCTCTTGCATTCCCGACTATCTTCAGATGACACTTATTTTAAAATGATGAATTGATGATTATGCAGTCTAATAGGTAAGACCTATGATGTTGTAACTTATAAGAGATGGAGATGCGTGGGTTCTTCTTCTTCCTCGGCTTCGACCTAAAACTTGAAGAAGTTAGGGTTTTTTCACACAGACGACAGAAATTTGGAGTAGATGACTTCGATCCGTACCTAGATCTGTTCTTCTTCTTCTTCGTCGAACTAGGGTTTTCTTGGGTGTTCTATTGAATCCCTTCGAGGTTGCCTTCTCTCTCTTTCTCTCTCTCTAAGCTCTGCGTTCAAAACATAAAAGTGAGGGGGATGGGTCAGGATCCAGATCTAAGTATGATCCGTCTGTAGCAACCCGAGAACCTTTTAACCCGTGTTTGACCCGTGAACTCCATTTATTTCCACAGCCGTTGGATTCCAATGGCAGAGAGCGTTTGGTCCAGATTTTGTAATTTCTGGGAGAGTGGACTGGAAGTGTATTGCCTACATATATATATTAGTCACAAATAATTATCTCCGGTGAACCATGTCTCAAGAAAGATTAAACGAATTGGTTATTTTGTCCATTGAGAAGGATATGGTGAAGCAGCGTGATTATGAAGACTTAATTAGTACGTTTGCCGCTAAAAGTGCGAGAAGACAAATGTTCAAATGATAGATTTTGAAATACTGTAATGGACCTAATGGTTATTATTTTTCTATAACAATAAGTTTTCATTTTTTGATGGTAAATCTTTTGTAATGGTTTTTATAAAGACTCTTTATTGACCAATTTTTGTATGCAAAATAAAGGGTGAGCCTAGTTTAATAAGTTCGATTCAGGCCTCCGAAATGTATGAGTCGGTTTTGATGATTCTAATTCCTCCTCCTCCGACTTGAGTGCTGATAAAAGACTTTCTTCGTTTGTTATTTGCTTGATAATTAGATATCAGTACAAAGGTGCATAAATGATAGAAAGATAAGGATTGCAAGATTTGAAGGTTAATGCATCAGAATACGGTAGAATGTGAATATAGCAGCAAGCCTAAATATCGTCACAAACATAAAATTCATAACTAAGAGTGCATTTGGTAACGTCTTTGTTTCTTATTTTTTATTTTTGTTTTTTTCAAAACTAAAAACAAAAATGTGTTTAGTAGTTTATTTATGTTTTGTGTTTATTAAAATGTTTTCATGAAAATTTTGAAAACACAAAAAAGAATCTGCCTTGTTTATGAACTGGGTGTTTTAAAAAAGGGCCAATTCCCAACCGGTACAAAAAAAGGGTTGTGCACGCCCAAGTCTACCTGCCATCTGGAAAAGCACCGAAAACCCCACTTTTTTCCACGTGCGCAAAAAACGGGATGCACTCTCTCTCTCTCATATGAAAGTGCCTAAATCCTAGGGTAGCTTATGAAAGTGCCTAAACCTAAACTCTTGGGTACCCTATGAAAGTATCTAAACCACTAAAACCCTATAATAGAAAAATGCACCCTAAACCTAAATTCTAAGGTACCCTATTAAAGTGCCTAAACCAAAATCCTAGGATATCATATGAAAGTGCCAAAATCACTAAAACTCTATAATAGAAAAGTACACATTAAACCTAAACCCCAATAAATAGTGACTTACCTTAATGATATTTAAAAAAGCATTTTACCTTAAGTGGTAACTGGTAATTAGATGGTCTTTCTAGAGTAATAAGAATTAAAAAAGCATCTTACCTTCTTTTTTTTTTTTGGGTCATTCGTCATTCACTCATTCTTAAACTATTACATGTGGGAGAGGAGGGGAAATGGGATCAAGAGGTAAAAGAGGTAAAAATCTGTTTAAAAAACAAGTAAACAACCGTTCTATTCGTAAAGATGGGGTGCATTGATGGTGCACTGACTGGCGCCGGGAACCTCCTTATGGGTCCCACACATCTAATCCGAGCCGTTCATCCATCTCAAAAGCAAATTCAAAGCGAGCCCACATGGAAATCAACTCAATCGGACGTTCCTAAGTGCTCGATCCAAAATCACCTCATTTTGTTCAAAAAATGGCTCGGATCGACCATGTAGGACTTACAAGTAGGCCCCTGAAGCTGATCGGTTCATGGTCAGGATTCAGGAGAAAAACTTGGGTGCAAATAGGGCACCACATGGTGTCTTTTGGCACATTTGGGTCGTCCAAAAGTGTATTGGACAGCTTGGATTTGGAGAGAGAAACATGAGAGAGGAAGACGAGAGAGTAAGGTGAGAGAGTCTTTAATCCGGACCATCCAATACACTTTTGGATGGCTCGCATGTGCCAGAGGGGCACCACGTCGGATGCTACGCTCTCGGCACGAAAGTTTTTCTTAGGATCCAGGAAGGGGGGTCAGTGCCCCTGGATTTATCGTTTAAAAAAAGCCCCAACAAGTTCCACAAGCCCGACATTGGACGTTCAGAAGCTCTGGTAACTGGTAAGCTCCTCCCTCCCTCTCTCTCTCTCTCTCTCTCGCGTCTGTGCCTTCTTATCTCTCTCTCTCGTGCTGTCGTGCACACGTGCGTCTGCGAGAGATCTCTCTTTGTCGTCTACAATCTCTCTATGTGCAAGTTTGAATCTGTGCGCGAATTGACGGAAACCCTAGCCGAAATAAAAACAGCTTGATGATCGTGGAGTAATTAATTTGCTGATTTGAGTTTATTTTTGTTTTCCTTTAACTGAACTGTTCATCGGTTCCGCACTCGATTTCCACAATTTTCTTGGTAACCAAACAATAACCTTTGGATTTTGTTTGCATCAATGTTGGTTTGTCATACTAGTCGCAAATGACTCTCTGTTTGGAACCTTGGGTGATGAAAGGGAAACTAAGGGAAAATAATGGAGGAAAATTAAAACGAAACTGGAGATCAAAATGAACTTGTTTTTTTTTTAATTTTCCTTCCCTTTCTCTAGAAAACAACAATGGAAGGAAAAGTTTTAAAATTCTCTTCTATTCCATTTCTTTCCCGAAGTTCCAAACACACCCGTTTTTTGTTGGTATTTGTCTTTGCGGATCCAACTACGTAATATTCTTCACTTTCAGACTGATTACGAATTTTTTTTGTTTTCTAATCTGTGAAGGGGCTATATATGCTGAGTTTCGTTCTTGCACCTCTCTTTCTTGCAATTGCTTGTATTGATTTCTTGCTCTAGAGGTATCTGTAAATCTTCTAAGTTCATCTTTTGGTTGTTTTGAAATTGACGGAAACCCTAGCCGAAATAAAAACAGCATGAGATCGTGGAGTAATTAATTTGCTGATTTGAGTTTATTTTTGTTTTCCTTTGACTGAACTGTTCATCGGTTCCGCTCTCCATGTCCACAACTTTCTTGGTAACCAAACAATAACCTTTGGATTTTGTTTGCATCAATGTTGGTTTGTCATACTAGTCGCAAATGACTCTCTGTTTGGAACCTTGGGGGATGAAAGGGAAAGTAAGGGAAAATAATGGAGGAAAATTAAAACGAATCTGCAGAGTAAAATGAACTTTTTTTAAATTTTCCTTCCTTTTCTCTAGAAAACAACAATGGAAGGAAAAGTTTTAAAATTCTCTTCTATTCCATTTCTTTCCTGAAGTTCCAAACACACCCATTTTTGTTGGTATTTGTCTTTGCGGATCCAACTACGTAATATTCTTCACTTTCAGACTGAGTACGAATTTTTTTTGTTTTCTAATCTGTGAAGGGGCTATATATGCTGAGTTTCGTTCTTGCACCGCGCACATACTTGTACTCATACACATTCACATCTACATCCGCCTAGACACACACTTCAACAGGTTTCGTGTATACATAGGGCCTGTAGGAGAGTCGGGTTGGATTATTTATCCAAGTTGACCAAATGTTCAGTTTTTGGTTAAGTTATTCACCACCTGGATTAAGCATGGGTATGCGGTACACTGGTACTGATCTGATCACTATTAATTTCATGGGTATGCGGTACACTGGTACTAATCTGATCACTATTAATTTCGTAGTGTCATGTATCCCTTAACCATTTTATCCCGTCTAACAAACGGGCATCTTGTGCATGATGTTGTATTTACTAGTCAAATCCAGATCTCTTTGGTTTTGTGGTGCCTCCATACAACAATCTCTTGAAAATACGAAGAGCAATATTGTTTATAATTCTTGGTCCGGTTTTATGTATATTTTTTCTTTACGTAGAGGATGTTTTAATAAGTATTATTATGTTTCCAGGTTTAAGAAGACCTTTGGAAACAATCACTCCATTGTCCATGAACTCCTGAATCCCTTTTATTCTTGTTCCGAATCCCAATGGGGAAGAACGAATTCCTGACTCCGAAAGCAATCGCCAACCGTATCAAGGCAAAAGGTCTCCAAAAACTCCGTTGGTACTGCCAGATGTGCCAGAAACAATGTCGTGACGAGAACGGGTTCAAGTGCCACTGCATGAGTGAGGGCCACCAGCGCCAGATGGAGGTCTTCGGTCAAAACCCTAACCGTGTCGTTGATGGCTACTCTGAGGAGTTCGAAACCTCCTTCCTCGATCACATGAAACGCAGCCACCGGTTCAGCCGCATCGCAGCCACCGTGGTGTACAACGAGTACATCGCCGATCGCCACCATGTTCACATGAATTCGACGGAGTGGGCGACTTTGACTGACTTTGTAAAGTATTTGGGGCGTGAGGGCAAGTGTAAGGTTGAGGAGACCCCGAAAGGGTGGTTTATTACTTATATTGATAGGGATTCGGAGACCCTTTTTAAGGAAAAGATGAAGAATAAGCGAGCTAGGTCGGATTTAGTTGATGAGGAGAAGCAGGAGCGGGAGATAAGGAAGCAAATTGAAAGGGCGGAACAGTCGGTGCCAAATGGAGGGGCGGCTCTGCCTTTGGAGGCTGAGCTTAAGCCGTTGGAGAAATCAGAGAATGGTGAGAAGATTGTGATTAGCTTGGGTTCATCCTCTAAACCCGTTGTCAAAGAGAAAGTTTGGAGTTCTAAGTTGGTTTTTGAAGAACCAGAGATTGAGAAAGTTAAAGAGGATAATGGCAAGTCATTGAAAAGTGGGGTTGGGACTAGGTCGGCTTTGGATGATTTGATGAAAGAGCAGGAGAAAGCGAAGGAGCGGATCAATAGGAAGGATTATTGGTTGTGTGAGGGTATCATTGTGAAGGTCATGAGCAAGAAGTTGGCCGAGAAAGGGTATTATAAGCAAAAGGGCATTGTTCGGAAGGTGATTGATAAGTATGTTGGGGAGATTGAGATGCTTGAGAGTAAGCATGTGCTTAGGGTTGATCAGGAAGAGCTTGAAACAGTGATTCCACAAATTGGGGGGCTTGTTAGGATTGTTAATGGGGCTTACCGTGGATTGAATGCACGTTTGCTAACTGTGAATACAGACAAGTTTTGTGCCAAGGTTCAGATTGAGAAAGGTATATTCGATGGGAGGGTGCTTCAAGCTGTTGAATATGAAGATATTTGCAAAGTTGGTCTGTGAGTAGGTTTTCCTCTGTGCTAAGTTGAAGTGAGCCCAAGCTAATTTCTTAGATGGTACTGCAATCTTCCATGACAGACATTTGTAACTGCTTTGTATCTTTCGACAAAGTTAGCAAGAATATTACAAGTGTTTTTCTCTTCACATATGGCTCAATGGTTTTTGTAATTGTAGGAACCTGATGTCACATGTTTTAACCTCCCCATTGCATTGTCAATAATATGCCTCATTGTTCTACTTCTGCATTATTTTTACTCGTGATTATGATTGTGCATAAAGAGCTTTTGATAATTTGTTCTTTTTGCAGTGATGTTAGTGTGAATCTTCATTGGCATCCGTTCTCTGCTCAACCTAATTTTTGATATATGTTTCTAGCAAAGGCTTGTTCTCTACTTATTTGACTGTTTCGTTATATTCATATTGTGTGAATGCATTGCGTACTGGGTATGTATCATGCAATAATCGTTTTATTTTTCAATATATGATTGTTTTATTATCCCATTACTTTTGCACCACAAAACTATTAAGGACAGGCATGCTTGATTTTATTCCATTCTTAGATCTCTATGGTTATTTGGAAATAAACAGGACAAAGGATTATCTTCCTCAAAATGTTTGAACTTTCTGACATCTCTCCCTCTCCGTTTCACCCGACTTTTTACGTATATTCTTCTCTTTTTGCCCAAAGGAGAAAAAAAACTTAAGCCAGATCAAAAAAACCTTTATCGTAAGCCTTGATTATCCCCGGCATTTGGCCTGCTACTTTGACAAGTAAATGTGTGATTCTTACGAACAGGAATTTGATCGAGTCTTACATGAAACAAGATTAATTCACTTTCTGTTACTGACATGAATGATATCATTACTAATCACGGAGTGGAGTCACGGCACAGAGATTCGGTTGTGAGAGGTTGTCTGAACATGTGAGATTCGGAGAGAGAGGGATAGATTTGCATCTAACCAGTGAGATTCGCGGGGGGAGAGAGTGAGAGAGAGAGAGCTGTGGCGATGGAGAAAGAGATAGACAGATTCGCTGAGACTCCTGAGAGCGTGAGCTGTTCTCTGAAAAAAGATGGAGAAAAGAGTCGGTGGTTGAGAAGAGTAATGAAGGAAAGAAGGAAAGTAGACGTTAGAAATGGGACCCACATAAGTACTACTATAGTTTGTATCTGATCACAAATAACCTTTTTTAGAACAAAAAATTTACACTTCAGTACATATCCAAACAAGGCCTAAATGTGTGATTCTTACGAACAAGAATTTGATCGAGTCTTACATGAAACAAGATTAATTCACTTTCTGTTACTGACACGAATGATATCATTACTATTTACTAACCACGGAGTGGAGTCATGGCACCGTGTGGTGCGGGGCATCCGGCCGCCCCTTGTGAAAATGCACGACTCAGATTTTGTCCGAGTCCTATGTAAATCCAAATCGTCCATTACTTGGATTAAATCTGAGCCGTGCACTTTTGCAATGGACGGCTAGATTCCCGCACCACATGGTGCTGCACATGGTGCACAACAGGGAATGGGCATAAAAGGAGTTAAAAACGAAATGGTTGGTTCCAGAGACGCGTAACAAACACAGCTTACAGAAGAACAAAAAACAAGAAAGCAAAATAGCTGAAAATTTGTCATGGACAGGAAGTGAAATCAACCAGATTTTGTGACAAATCTATCCTTCTGTTTTTTCCTTAAAATTGAATCCATCATCGAAAATGAGAGAGAATCGCCCCCAGTTAATTGTCAATTTCAATCAATAACATCAGCCAAATTTCAAAGCCAAGCACGGACAATAAAGAGAGAGAATCGCCCCCAGTTAATTGTCAATTTCAATCAACAACATCAGCCAAATTTCAAAGCCAAGGCCAACTCGAAAGCCTATCTAATACTAGCATGTAACTCACCTTGTAAACTGCAGATAAGGGGAGAACAAGGATAAATGGTAAGTCTCAAAGAAACATGTTATCCTCATCACTTGTACTATCTGGAAACAGCGGAACTGGATAACTTCTAACAAAAGCAACACCACTTCGAACTTAACAAAGAAACATAACTGTAACAAGTATTGGCCTGGCTTTCTACAATTAAGTATCTACAGTGATCCCAGCAAGTAATTAAGTCAAGTTTCAGTCCCTCTTCTTTCTCCTTTGACGTGCATTTGTGAAGCGCCATCATGATTTTTACTGGTCTGTACCACGAAATTTCTTCCCAGCTTCAACAGCTTCCCTGCAAAGATTGCAAGTAGAGCAGTCATTTAAGGAGCTACTAGTTGATGGACGAGAATACTTACTACAGTGCTTTCACCATAGTATCCATTTAAACGCAAGATAAAAATCCATGAATACAGCTGAGTTTTGCCACATGCTAATGTAATGATGTTAAAATACACCTATGCTCTCTCTTCCTTTAATTTCCCTTACTACAGTGCTTTCAATGTTAGGTCAACCGTGTAATAACAAGATGTTGGCAACATTAATAACTTTAAAATCATATCAGCTCCAGTTCTAACATACAAAAGCAGATACCTCTTTTATCTGTACGCCTGAAATATTCATCAATGTCATAAAATTTGTAAAGAAGCAGAACATTTTCACTGACCCAACTTGAATTCAGTACTTTTAAGATACTTCACATTACCTTTGCTCTTCCCATCCCAAGAACACCTTTGTTTTGGTTTTCAATGACAAGATGTAACGTAGAAGATGGTACACTTGTACATGATAAAGGCGGCAAAATTTACGTGACCGATTTTCCACTTCTAATCTTCCCTGAGTAAGAACTCTATACCCACAGCAGAGTTCCACTGCAGGACAACTTTAATTTGGTGCGAAAAAAATCGAAAAACAATAAACAGAACCACTTAATTTTGTGATTTGAAATTTCCATGATTTTAGCAACTCACCTCATTTGCTAAAATCATGGTTGATTTGAGCAAATGAGTTGCTAAAATCTTTTGCAAAACTAAGCCTAAAAGTAGGGGAATTGCTGCCTACAATAGGATTTGCGTCGAATTGGGTTCTTCAAAGCTTGAGGGTTTAAGGTTAAAAAAGGACTTCCCCAACTGATTGGAAGCAACTCAAACAGGTTTACTGTTAAATCCATATATGAACTTGCAAGACCTCATGCTACCATCTCTGATGGAGCCTATGACTTGGTTTGGAGGAATGTTGCTCCTTATAGAGTGCAATGTTTTGGGTGGTTAGCTCATTTGGGCAGAGTAAAGACAGCAGCTTATTTACTCAATATTGGAATTATCCAGAATGACGAACAAGCTGTCTGCAGGTTGAGCAATTCAGACATTGAAACTTTGGACCATCTACTTCTACAGTGCTTTCATGTATGGACTGTTTGGTCAAATCTATTGAAGTGGTGGGGAGTCCAATGGGTGACTCCAAGATCGATGGTGGACTTACTAGTTTGGTGGAAAAACTGGAATCTAAAGCCTGCAAAGAAAATAATCTGGGATTGCATACCCCTTGCAATCATGTGGACCATTTGGACTAAGAGGAATGCACTGGTATTTGACAATGTTATACCTGAATGGGAGGAAATCTCAGAGCTCATAAAAGTAAGAGTAGCACTTTGGGTTAAAACAAAAGAAGGAGGTGAAAGATACACTGTGGATGACTTTGTATACAGACTTCAAAGCATTCTGGAGACACTGGAGCTCTGGTTTTTGCTGGAAATTTCTGGGTTTGGGAGATTTTGGGTTGAGTCTGTTGGGCTTAGTAGAATAAGGGTCAGTCAGTGGTCTTGGGAATAAGGGTCAGTCAGTGGTCTTGGGAATAAGGGTCAGTCAGTGGTCTTGGGGGTGGTGGTTGGAGTTTGTTGTTGTGTCTGGTTTTTGGGTGCTTTGAGTTTTCCCTGTTTGTTATTTTCTTAGGTTTGACCTGGTTTTGTTTGGTCTTTTGGGGTTTTATGGTCCTCTTGTTTGTTGTGTTTCCTGATTTTTGGAGGGTGTTTTGGGTTATGTGTTCTTCTTGGTTAGGGGTTGGTTTATTCTGCTGCTAGTACTTTTTTTTTCTGTCCCTTTGTGTCATGTCTGTGTCTGTTTGTTCCTGATATTGGACTTCTCGGCTTCATTCTCACAATTTCTGTAGCTCTAATGCTCTATGCTACTGTATTCTCTCCTGCTGCTGTCACCTATGGCGTTGGACACTTTTCTGCTGACAGTTGCAACATATGGATTACTCTGTAGCTATGTTACCTCATTTGCTTCATCCTCATTTGCTGATTCTGCTGCTATGTTTCCTCTCACTGCTACAGTCTGGAAGATTGTGCTAGACTCTAATGTTGCTGCCATGATATTGCTAAGCTTATTGGAGTATCACTTGCAGGTTTAGCTTATTGGATGATTTGAAGTAACACCAACAGGTATATGATTTGGAATTCTATCTGGAACCTCTTAATGGAATTATTATGTCTATAATATCTGTAGTTTCTCTAGTTTTGGTTGGTCTTTGTAACAACTGGAGGGTGTTTGTCCTCAGTTGATAATTAGAGGGGGGTTTTCTTTTTGGCATTTTGGGAACACCTATATGTGGCAGTTTTTTTCTAGCCCTCTGAAGTGCCTGTCCTCCTTGAGGTTTTCTATCTATTTTTAGTTGGAACCTTGCCAACTATCTCAGTCGTGGAATGGCATATGATTGTCCATTGGACGGGTGCCAACCTAGTTGGGATGCATCCTTTGGTTGTGATGCCTTCCTCTCTTCGTCCCTTTAATCTTTGTAATCTTCAAAGGTTAATAAAATTATTATTTTTGCCTTTCAAAAAAAAAAAAAAAAAATTCACATTTTCCTAACCCAACCAGAAAAGGTAAATTATTTCAAGTTCAGTTTCTTTTTCCCTACACAATTCCAATATCCAAATACAGCCTCCATGAATACACATAATATATCTGAAATAGGGAGGTGTAAAGATACGAAAAAGCATATTTAATCGAACACAAATGCAATAAAACTGTGATCGATTGGTAAAAAAAAAATCGAACACAAATGCATATAAATGCAAGAACATCAGCTGAAAGCAGAGAAGAAGATTGTTTTTCCACAACCTGAAAGCATTTGTCAGATCCTTATTGTTGGGGTCAAGCTCCACATCCTCCCGAAAAGAATTGGCTGCCTCATCAAACCTCTGCAACAGCAAGGGGGAGAGGGAAAAAATCAGATAAAAAGCAAAGGGTTTTTTCATTTAAACTTTGCTTTGAGCGAACAACATTTAGAAGTTTGAGAGCTTGCCTATAATAACTGTAAAGCAGCACCTTCACGGTAGCATGCCTTTGACCAATCCGGTCTTAGTGCTCTGCAGGCCTTTGCATCAGTTAAGGCATGCATGGCTTGTCCCAGACGGATCCAACAGACACTTCTATTGGAGAGCAAAGTAGCATCACTAGGATCAAAATCAATTGCCTGTATATCCATCAGCATTTAAAAGAATCACCTTGAGTCACATGAGAATTCTATAAACAATGAAGGGAACTATAATTATCAACATTTGGAACTGGGGAGCAAGGTGACAGTTCTTACTAAACTAGTTCTATTGTGATTTTGAAATCCTTCTTATCTTGTTTATCTAACCGTTACGACTTCTCCACCAATATTTCATCTCTTCCAAGAATATAGGTCATGAGAAGTCCCACTTCCGAACAGCACCATTACTCAAAAACCAAGAAGCAGATAGAAACTAGATTCGACTTTGGTACCGAACTAGATTTCTCCTATATTTAGACACTCTACTGTACTTGAAAAAAAATCCCAATACATGAGTCTAGGCATTGACCCTCATGTAGTCTCCTGTTTTCAAAGGCCTTCAAACATTATTGGTCGTCGTTCAAAAAAGAAAAGGAAACCTAAACCCCCAAATTCAGACTAGTACAAGTCAACTAAGTAGGAACGATATCATTCTGACAAAAACAAGACTGGTCTGATGACATTTGTCACCGCTTGAATTAGAGATATCTGTTCTAGGTTGTCAGATTTAGTCCTGGATTGTGGGTGCTTGAGTGGCTATTTGCTGACTGCGAAGACGGAATGATATAAAATATCTATAAAGTAGACTCTTATGTTGATATACTCTCTAAAAGTGCCACCTGTCCTTTTAAAAGCCAAGAGAAACTGCCATGTGTCCTTTTAACAATGACTTAGAAAGTCAGCATTCATAATGAAAGAATTAAGACACCAATATCCAGCCATTATTAAGTTACAGAAACTGAAAGTTTTTCAACTTCTTGTATCCCAATTCGACATCAAATAGATACATTCATACATTGTTGTCCTCCACATTTTCAGTAAGCGCATTAACCACAAGGGTTATTTTGTTTTGGTCTCTTCATTGCTTCCGACATTACTACTCATTAGCATTACATTTGTGAAGCTCACATTCGTTCAATTTGGTTTCTTTTCCCTATTCATTGTCATGTTTATCACTCACTTATAGCTCTATTTGCTTTCAACATCTAAAGAGGCATACATTAGTGTTTGTGAGGCGTAAAACATAGTAGCCAGAATTACATATGGGTGGCCTTTATTATATTTTCTAATTGGTTATTTGTTTTTCGAAGCAACTATAGAACTATTCCCCTATATGTGACTCTTCTGTTGCTTTCATTCATTTATAGTCAAGGGTTTGTTTCACTTGAAAATTTTAGGCACCTGTGTGTAAGCATCAAGGGCCACCAAATAGTCCTTCCGTCTGTAGGCATCATCTCTAACTTTTGCTTCTGCAGCTATCCTCTTTGCTTCGGGAGTAGGCTGAAAAGTGATTAAACATTTTGTCATACACCATCTATAGACACATAATAAAGCTAACATTATGCAGCCATGAATAAAAAGGTGAAAATGAGAATAAACCTGTTACAGGACATGGAATGATTCCGAAACATAAATAGTTAAATTGTACTATCATGGGTATAAAACCATAGTAGCAGGGAGCTCCTAAAGTGGTGCACTGGTGCTGCTTCCACCTTAGTAGCCCGTTTTTGCACTCCCAACTAAAGAGCTTGATGGGAGCCCGCTCCCATTGAGATGGGAGCTTGCTCCTTATGAAGATGGGAGCTTTTTCATGATCCTCATATAAAAGTCAAGAATGTAAATTGGCTTTATTAATTGGTCTTTAATGAATTTATATATCTAGCCCTGGTCTTTATATCATGAAAGAAAACCATATATTGTAAACCCATCACATTTCTTACACTTATGGTGGACTTGGCCCATATTGTTTCTGCCTAAAATGATTATACTTTTGAAGTGAATATTCTATGTTATGAAATTTTCTTAATATATGTACATGCTCCTTTCCCGCTCCCAACCTTGGGCCTCTCTTGTTGCATTAGGCTAACTAGCTGAGCCTATTATGTTGTGCTGAGTACATATATCCATTTTTTTAATATAATTTATATATATATATCCCCATCTAAAAAGTAATAATATATATTTTATAATAACGCTCCTCCCGACGCTCCTAATCTTCTACTTATCCCCGCTCCTACTTCGTGCAACGAAAACCCAAAGATGGGTTCCTTTTCGTCTTCCATTTCTCATCAAACAAAAAACGAAAAAAAAAAAAAAAAAAAAAACTAACCTAATCATACACACATATTTCTCAAAGACTAAAATTAATGCTTAGAGGTCAACCCACGCAACCAAGCTACATGCTTACTAACAATCCACATATTTGTCATGAAATTGAATAATATAGCGAACTCTTAGCCCCAACTTATGTCCAATCACTGAACTCGGTTCACAATTTCATCCACAACTCCTCAAACCAACTGGTTCAAATGTATCAGTTACTTTTAGTAAATTGCTATATTACAATGGTTTCCCAAATCATAACCCCAAGCTTGCTTTTTAGAAGCATACACTACTCGTACCTTGTTTAGATCATTTTCGAATTATCCACGTAATCCCTATATGTCTTAGTGGAGGAAATTGGTAAAAATTACTTTTTGACAACAAAATATATCCTTATTGCTCTAAATAATGATGTCCACATGCATGGGCAATTGTTTTGTGTGTTAAGAAAAAGAAGGCATAACAAGATCATGGATGAGGATGTCAGCAAGAAATCACAAGTCAATAATGGTTGGAATGGCACCTCAGGCATATCTTGCTTTAAAGTGGTAGCATCTCTCTGCAGTTTATCTTTATTCATCCCTTCCTGCATTTTCCACACTTCGAAATGAATGCAAAAATCATGGAAAGATGATAAAATAGCATTGGTGTTGTTAGGGTAGAGAGTGACATGGATACCGTGTATGAAATAAAAAAAACATCAAACCGCTTCAAAAGCCCATGTCCATGTCCAAGGGAATGAACAGAAATGTTCTCTCCACTTTAAATTTTGATAAAAATTAGGAAAAAGTAAGATCTACTCGAATATACAAGCAGATAGAAACAAAGCATGTAAATAATATTGATGAAAGCGAGATCCATATTGGCTCATATGTTGCCATAGTATCTGTCGCATCTCATTAATGGAAGTTGCCGAAGTATTAGCATAAATCACCTAGATCGTTAATTTACTACAGAAGAAACAACATAACACATCAAAGCTCGCTCTTTGCTTGTTGATTCAATAGCGATTAAAAAGATGAATCGCTGATTTGCTGGTGTCCTATTGAAATTCTGCTTAAAAGTATGAATATATAAATAGCAAAGCACATTCATAACTCCCCACCTACCAAAACCGTAGGGTTTAGAATATCAGAAGCTACCAAGCAATACAAAATGGCATGAATATTTAGCAAAACGCATCTCTTGATACTCCACCAATGCTCAATACCGAAGTAAACAATTTCACGGTTGCATATACATCAGAAAATTCATGGCTGAATTTGAGGAAGGAGAGGGAGTGGCAGGGGTGGAGGACTTGGATGTTTAGGTGTCTGCCTGTCTGGCCAGTACACAACGATACATTCCAGTTTGCTGAATGTTTTGGAAAATTCGTAGCCAGTTGCACAAAGATGTACTCAAAGTGCATAGATGAAGCTAAATGAGTTTGGCGAGATGATGTTAATCATATGAAATTGCTTAATAGTGGCCCTTAAAGTAGTAACATAATCGAAAAGAGACCAATTCAGTTAATATTGTCGTATGCATGACTGTAAATTAACAACCGTTGAGACCAATATACTGGCATCCCTTCACAATGTTTTGGCTTAAGTTGTATGTACAAACAAATAGAGACAAAGGATATGTATAATCTTCATGACAGCATGATCTGATGTTTAACATGTTGGCTTATACGTTGCCATAGTAGTTGTCGCATCTCATTGCTGGCAATATAAATCACCTAAATAGTTAATTTATTGCAGAAGAAACAACATAACACGTCAAGGCTTGCTGTTTGCTTGTTAATACAATAGTGACTAAAGGGTCGCTGATTCACTGGTGTACTATGGAAAATTAGCTCATAAGTATAGAAAAAACAAACCTACCAGAATGACAAGATTTAGAATGTTAGAAGCTAGAAAGCAATAAATCCAAAAGAAAAGAAGCCAAACACAAGAATATGAATAGAATGATCCTGGCCAGTGGCCCTCGGAAAAATCCATCAGCGTTTTATTCCACTCTTCTTGTGCCATTAACAGCACAGAAGTGTCATCTTTTTCCATGCCATTCAGAAAAATTGGCAAATACGTTGACAACAGTTTGGGGAAAAATAGACTATGGGACAAAAATCCCCATCCTTGGAATTTACAGCCTCTTTCTCTTTTGCATAATGGTCCTAAAAGACCATACCACGATACGAGAGGCCAATCCAATGGTATGCTTGTAAAAATCAAAACCAAATCACCAAATGTTGTAAACAAGAATCTGAATAGGTGGCCGAGAGTTGATCTTCATCTAACTGAGCAAGAATCTGAAGATATCACTGAGTGCTATAATCCCTACTACGCGGTTGCTGCCAGCCTCCACAACAATAAGCCGCCTAACCCCTAAAATCAGTATTGGTAGGTGATAAGAAAAGGGCTCAAATATTGGCATAAGAGTTAATACTGCACTAATTTGGAGTCATTACCTAAGATCCAAAAAAAAATCTTGTTTAAATTTCTGTTCACTATGGGATCTGTACGTTTGCAATATTTTGTTTACATTGGTTTAAATAAGTGAAAGCGATATTCAGCTAGGTGGTACAGAGGGGATAAGAGGCTTCTAATTTTCTAGCGAAAGGAATGACAGGACGCTCCTAATGTATTGCAAGTGCTTGGCACCATGGCAGCTAAAACAAATCCCCAAATTTAAACCAATACAAATCACAGATCCCATCACAAGGAAACCAATACAGACAGCAATACAAACTCCAAAAATGGTATGAAAATCCAGAGGTGTGAGGCAAGGACTCCATTGATTTGATTCAGCAAACACACGAACAGGAAGCCCTCCCTTGATTCTTCACAGATCCCATCTTTGCACTTCCGTATGGTTTTCAACACGATTGGGGTGGTAATCGGGAATGGGCTCACGAGTCGGCGGCCACAAATGCTCTGATTTCGGCTTCAATCAGTTCGACCTGGTTTACACGGACCTTAAAATGGGCATAATCGATTTGGGAAAACTCGAATACGGTTCGAGAGATTCTCAAAAGAGGATAGAGAAGAGGAGAGGTGAGGACCCTCTGTGATCGAAGCAACGACGCAGAGAAATAGGCGTGGAAGAGAGAAGGGGAAAGAGTTCTGGCGCGAGGGGGCTGAGGTGGACTGAATATGGTTTTGATTCAGTATAGCAAAACCTATTTTAAGAAACATAAATTCATTCAGATCAAGTACCAATCGGTATCTAATTAATATGAAATTTTTACATGATGTGTATATTTTTGCGTTCTACAATATGAATGTCTCGGATCATTAAAATATTACTGAGATAGATAGAAAGTGTGCTTAAATTCCCGTAAGAGTTTTTGATATAGAAGGGGATATGATTCAATGTATCCAAATCCATTTTGAGAAATAAAAATTCATTTAGATCAAGTATTAATATGTAATTTATTTATGAGATCTTCATACATCATATGTGTTATAATAATTTTTACGAGAAGAATGTCTTGGATCAATAAATAATGGTCGGTATAGATAGAAATCATCCTTGGAAAACCCAAGAGTTTAGAACTACCAAACGTTGTCGTTTTTAGAGGCATGACATAGGTTGAAGCTATGTCATGACGTGGATTATTTTTTTTTTTTTTGTTAAAAAACAAAAAAACCCTCCTTAAATGGAGTTGTAGCCGATCGGAAAAAAGGAGCGGCGAAATTGCGTATCGTTCTTTTGCCACCGTCATCCGCCGTTCTCCTCGTCCATTTCTCACTCCCTCTCTCTTTCACCCGCCGTCTCTCTCTCTCTCTCTCTCTCTCTCTCTCTCTCTCTCTCACTTGTAAGTACCTGCGATCTCTCTCCTTTCTCTTCGTCGTATGTACTGATGTACATATGTATATGTACTATACATATGTACAGTTGTACGTGTATGTATGTTGGTATATATCACATTGTACTTGAATACGTATATGTAAATTCAGTGGTAATTGTTCATTAGAAGCTTGAATTTATTGCGAGCTTGAATTTATTGCTAATTCAGTTGTTATCAGGTTATGGAATGCTAATTTAGTGCTAATACATAAACATTATCCCAATAAGGTGGTAATAGATGATCTTAATTCTTAATTTAGTTCTAATTGAATGTGGCCGAGGTCGAGAAATGAGATCACACTATTTGATGTACACCAAATATACGCCAGGTTGTGAACAAAAGGGCATTATAGTAGTGAGAAAGTGGGAGTTTGGGGTGCTCCTCTCTTTCTACTACATCAGGCATAGTAGCTGCAGGTTTTCTAGATAAATAAGTAGGGACAGTGGGCGCGACTACAGTAAGTGATACACTCGGTATTTTTATCCATCTAGGTGTTTTGAGATATACCCCGATTTTATTTATTAATTTTATAGATGGTCTTTCGGTATTTGAGTGTTGAATCAATATTTTTATGGTGTATTGGAGTGTTGAATTAATACTTTTATGGTCTATCAGTTACACGCCTGTTGTTTCTGCAGGAGTTGACAGCTGCTGGCTTGTAATGGATATAGATAGAAGGGAGTTAACTTCTGGTGGTTAAATGTTCTGATACCTTTGTTATACAGAGGATACCACTTGGTCTTTCGCGTATGCTTGGTGGACAGGATGTAGAGACATGGATCTTACTGAAGCACGGCGACAAAACTTGGTTTGTGCTTGTAGATGTCCGCGACATGGCTAACGAATGGAGTTCATTTGCTGTGCTTTCACGATTTAGCCTGGAGAGTCTAATTCCAACATTTTGGGCATGTAAGTACACGATTCTTGCAGTCCATTCTTTTTTGTAGAACTCTGTGATCATTCACTTTTGGCGTTCATTTGGTGTGCTTTCACTTGCATAGTAGCTTCTAGAAAGTATATGAATTGGACATTGGTAGTGCCGATTATTTTAGCAGAACAACTTAGCGGTTCAATACCGTGTTTTTTGCTTTGATCGAGTTTGACAAGCGTGTGGTAGAAATCTTTTACAGGGGTTCCTTGCTATTGGTATCCTCCAACATACAAGTGCTCAAATATCTCATATAGATACGCAGGGCACCATGTGCTCCGGAAGAAAAAAACGATGAATACCAGCATGGTAAGTACACCTATCCTTCCTATAGGTCTGAGGAAATTCTCGCACATGCACATAAATTGCAGTGAGTAACAGAGAATGTCTGATCGTGTACTTCTCATTTGTACTAATGGTGTCCTTATGTTGGTGTTTGAAAGCCCCTTCATGTACAAGGAAATTGTATTTGAACATCATTCTGGATGGTTTAGGAATGGATGATGAGGATGAAGAGGCAGTAGCAGTTGATAGGAAAAGAGTAAGACATTCAAAGCAAGAGAAAGATGAATATTGTGCCAAGTTGAAGAAGAAAGCAAGAGTACTTGTCGAGGTAAATATTTTGAAATATATTAGTCGTTTTGTTCGAATGCTCGTACCCTGTTTTGTTTGGGTTAATAGATACATTAAGCCATGATAAGAGCAACTTATAGCCGATGTTGATAAAGAGGATGAAAAGCTGAAAAATTTTAGATTGTTACTTTTAGGACAAAATTATCTCCTCAAGCTAAATGCTATGCATTCGGCCTGGGAGCCCAGGTGATGTTTATCTAATGAAGTGGAAACTTCACATCCCAAAGTTGAAAAAATCGGAGCTGAAATAGGGCATTAAGTACGATTATAGCCTGACATCATTGGAGCACCTCCTTACCCTTGTGAAGTTAACAAACGAGGAGCATTGTCAGAGTAATTTCTTAAACCCTTCCTTTGCTTTTGGATCTGTTTTTGGAGGATCAATTAAGCAGTTTAATTACTTTTTCAAGATCACTAGTTTGCATTGCAAAATTTACTCCTGGTTTAGTTTTATACTAGTACCAAGTAAGCAGTACCAAAGAGGGACCATTTTAGGTATTTAGGATCTATTATTAGTCAAGATGGAGAGATTGCGAATGATGTGACTCATAGGATCCAAGTGGGGTGGCTCAAGTGGAGGAGTGCTACTGGTGTACTGTGTGACAAGAGGGTACCAACAAAATTGAAAGGAAAATTTTATAGAACTGCCATAAGACCAGCGATGCTTTACGGGACAGAATGCTGGCCTATTAAGAAGCAACAAGTGAACAAGATAAGTGTAGCGGAAATGAGGATGTTGAGGTGGATGTGTGGTAAGACTAGACGAGATAGGATTAGAAATGAAACAATTCGCGAGATGGTAGGCGTAGCACCTATAGAGGAGAAGTTAAGGGAAAATAGGCTAAGGTGGTTTGGGCATGTCTATCGTAGACCAGCGGATGCAGTAGTTAAGAGAGTGGATAGGATAGCTTTGGGTAGAAACGCACAAGGGAGGGGAAGACCCAAATTGACATTAGATGCGGTAGTACGCAAAGATCTGAGTATACTAGGTTTAAATGATGAAGCAGCACTGGACAGAGCTCAATGGAGAAAAAGGATTCATGTAGCCGACCCCAATTGATTGGGACATAAGGCTTGATTTGGTTTGGTTTGGTTATAGCTTAGTGGGAGTGCATTTTCATGAATATTTCTAGGCATTCATAGTGAATGATGGGAATATGTTACATTGTGGTGTCGTTTTCCTTCTGATACATTGTGGTATCAGTTTCCTTCTGATCAGGTATCTGAGTGAGCAAATATATCCCTGAATCCTCCCCTTGGTTGTTCTCTTAGGGACTTGATAGCTGATTAACCACTATATGATAATCCAATCTGTTTTGATGAAAACAATTGGTTACTGATTGTGTGCTAACTTACAATTTCACTTGTTTCATTTATTCTCAGCTTGAAGGATATCGGGTGTGGCAATTCAAGCTTTTAAGCAACCCTTGGCTGGTCGTGAAGACAAGGAGCACATGAACTAAAATGCCAAGAGATATATTCCATTTAGATCTTGAAGACAAGTTAATAAAGTGCTTGTTGGGTGTCCTTATTTGTATGAAGAGAGTGATACTTTTGTCAGTCAAGTTGTAGCATGATAGGCATAACGATACGGACACAGGATACGGATACCGGTAGACACATGTTGTTTGTATTTGTAATTGTGGTTGTATTTGGTATATTGTTAAGTACCAAGAATGCTAAGAATGTCTCACAGTTGTATTGTCCAAGAGATTAATGAATGTGATCTTTCCTTCAAAGAGCTTTGGCTACTTTAATTTCTCTACTTTCAGTTTTACTGGCGTGGGCTCATATATACTGTCGATGTTCTTGCCTATTGTCACTGTTGTTATTTGTTTGAGACGCGAGGCATCGGGCTAGGCCATAAAGCAAGGGCACCCTGTCAAAATTTTCCTGGAAATGACAATTTAAGATCAACTGCCATGGATTGAATTTTGTTCCAAATAGTTCATAAAAACAGAGAGAGAGAGAGAGAGAGAGAGAGACAGTTCATTGCCAAAAAAACTTGAACTTCAATTCCGATTCTCAACCACATTGGCATTGACCTCATTTTCTAAGGATTCCAAAAACTGAATTTTTTCAAAAGGCTCTTTTTTAGCAGGCAGTTTCAAAGCAAATAAACTTGAAAGTGATCATTCCCTTTACCAATCAAAGAGCATTTAGGTTCTCCTTTAACAAGCAGTTTCAACTTTAGATCATTCCCTTTACCAATCAAAGATACGGATCCGGACACAGGATACGGCAAAGGACACAGACACGAACACAGACACGGGCACAGGCACGGGCACAGACACAGGATACGGACACAAACACAAGATACGGATACGGACACAAAATACGGCGGATACAGACAAGACAGATTGCAAGTTACATATCAAAGTAACAAAAGTTCAAAAAATATA
This sequence comes from Vaccinium darrowii, assembly GCA_020921065.1. Lineage (NCBI taxonomy): Eukaryota > Viridiplantae > Streptophyta > Magnoliopsida > Ericales > Ericaceae > Vaccinium > Vaccinium darrowii. The sequence continues at coordinate 43,846,054 of CM037158.1, read as the reverse complement.
ATTAAACACAATGCAACCTTACAACATTCACAAGTTCAACAAAAGCAGTCTTAATGCTAATACTAATACAGATTCATCAATGTCATTACCCAAAAAAAAAATAACAATATATATTCATCATTTCCCTAAAACAAGCAATTGAACTACTCTTCACCATTCTCCGTTGCATTCATCATTTTCACAAAACGTTGTTGTCCTCCAGGAAATTAGCAGCAAATGCACTTCCAGACACAACTTCAGGATAATAACAAACTCCCGGAGATGAATTAGCATTCAGAGTTTACACCAAAAGCATTAACCAAATTAGTGAATGCAGCATATGAAGAAATTCGAGCAACCAGGTCTTTTGTATGGTCTTTCCTTCCCTCATCATTGCGCTCTCACCTTCTACCATGGGCCCCCCCTAAGGTGCTGGGATATTGGGCGAATGCACCCATGGCCAACGAGCCTTCTAAAAGCTCTTGCAATAGGTCAAAATGGTCGAGGCCTTTGCGACGAAATTTTGCGGCATCCTTATGTCCCTACAAGGAATGGAAGAGGATGAAATTAGACTATTGTAAGGGCCAAGGGTGGCAGCAAAAGTAGTCAAGTTAATGGTTCACTAAGGTGGATATAACTGCACATACTCTTGCCACACATGTTCAAGTGCAATGACAGTCTGTGTTGCATCGTCCCAACCCAATCCAGTTGATCTCAACCGGAGGTCCTCGAAGACCTTATATTCGTGTTTTAAACGAGTGAATTTTTCTTTCAACTGAGATAGGCTATAACCAACTCTGTTTGTCCTCCTCTGAAACTCCGCACGAATGGCCGCCCATTGGTGCTTATTGAAAGTCCGGTTTGTTTTTGAGTTAGCTGCTCCTTTCTTAGCCTCATCGAGCATTACTTCGATGAATGTTTGTGTGATTGGATAAGTCCACAGATCAGAAATGATTTGTGTAGGTTCCATTTTAGGCTGACATGTGGGAAACAAATATAAACACAGGTTACACATAACAACAATCTGTCCTTTGCATCCAAACTCACGAAATTAGGATATATATGCAACCACTTCTACAAGAAAATTGAAAGACAAAGACACAACCCCAATAAAAACAATAGAGACGTGTAGACATACCGTTTGAATGTTGTTTTCACCCACAACGGAGTTTGATGAGGAGGTGGGAGAAACGTGTCGTTTCCTCTTTTTCGTAGGGGTTGTGAGTTGTTTCTTTGTCAAAGTTGTCGGTTGTTTCTTCACTGGTGAAGGGTCTTGGGCTGATAATGCAAGAACAAATGTTCAACAAGTAGAAAAGTACAAGCATGGTAGGTCTAACATGTTTGCTATCGGTCTCATAAACAATAACTTCTACAAAGACATAAACTAGGGACTTTTTTTACCCCTTTTTTCTCAAAGATTTTTAAGCAAAAATAGACCCACAAGAGACATCACCAAGCCATCTAATCAGTGCAGTTGAAACCCTAACTCAAATCAACAAACAAACCACGACAGAACTAGAGAAGCAAAGGTTCATTGCAGAAAATGGTCTTAAAATATTTAAGGGCTGATTTATGTGTACGATGTGGTTAAAAACTCAAAATAGATTCTGCTGAGAAAGGGAGAAAATTAACAAAAAAATTACATGTACATTTCAGTCATGCATATCTCTATTTCTTCTAATTTTCGTTGCTCTCAGAACCAACTTCCCACACCTTATGGAATCCGTAGTGTCCTCCGTTTTGGATGTTAATTTTGGACATGGTTTAGCCAGACTCATCCATCTGTGCATTTTATAGGACAATAAAGAGTCATCCTCACGTAGACTGTGTTCGATGTAGGATGTGATGGGTTCGAATTATGGCATAGAGATTCGGCTGTGAGAGGCTGTCTGAACACGTGAGATTCGAAGAGAGAGGGATAGATTTGCGTCAAACCAGTGAGATTTGCAGGGGGAGATTCGGAGGGAGAGAGAGAGAGAGAGAGAGAGAGAGAGAGCGCTGTGGCGATGGAGAAAGAGAGACAGACAGATTCGCTGAGACTCCTGATAGCGTGAGCTGTTCTCTAAAAAAAGATGGAGAAAAGAGTCAGTGGTTGAGAAGAGTAATGAAGGAGAGAAGGAAAGTAAACGTTAGAAATGGGACCCACATAAGTACTACTACAGCTACAGTTTATATCCGATAAAAAATAACCTTTTTGAGAACAAAAAATTTACACTTCAGTACATATCCGAACAAGGCCTAAATGTGTGATTCTTACGAACAGGAATTTGATCGAGTCTTACATGAAACAAGATTGATTCACTTTCTGTTATTGACATGAATGATATCATTACTAACCACGGAGTGGAGTCACGGCACCGTGTGGTGCGGGGCATCCGGCCGCCCCTTGTGAAAATGCACGACTCGGATTTAGTCCGAGTCCCATGTAAATCCAAACCGTCTATTGCTTGGATTAAATCTGAGCTGTGCACTTTCGCAATGGATGACCAGATTCCTGCACCACACGGTGCTGCACATGGTGCACAACAGGGAATGGGCATAAAAGGAGGAGTTAAACGAAATGGTTGGTTCCAGAGACGTGTAACAAACGACAGCTTACAGAAGAACAAAAAACAAGAAAGCAAAATAGCTGAAAATTTGTCATGGACAGGAAGTGAAATCAACCAGATTCTGTGATAAATTTATCCTTCTCTTTTTTCCTTAAAATTGAATCCATCATCGAAAATAGCTAAATATCCAAAAGAAAAGATCAACGGACTTGAAGCCAACCACATGAATATGAATAGAATGATCCTGGCCAGTGGCCCTCGGAAAAATCCATCAGTGTTTTATTCCGCTCTTCTTGTGCCATTAACATCACAGAAGTGTCATCTTTTTCCATGCCATTCAAAAAAATTAGCAAATTCGTTGACAACAGTTTGGGGTAAGGAAAAGAAAAATAGACTAAGGGACAAAAATCCCCATCCTTGGAATTTACAGCCTCTTTCTCTTTTGCATAATGGTCCTAAAAGACCATACCACGATACGAGAGGCCAATCCAATGGTATGCTTGTAAAAATCAAAACCAAATCACCAAATGTTGTGAACAAAAATCCCCATCCTTGGAGTTACTCTTCATCTAACTGAGCAAGAATCTGAAGATATCGCTGAGTGCTATAATCCCTTCTACGCGGTTGCTGCCAGCCTCAACAACAAACAGCATTCCGAAAGACATGGATTTTAAACCCGATGAGCTGAATTAGTTTGAGAACCTTCCAATCAAAGCAGTAGCACCCAAGTATTCTTCAACTGCAAGTGCTTGGCACCATGGCAGCTAATACAAATCCCCAAATTTAAACCAATACAAATCACAAGGCAACCAGTACAAATCGCAGATCCCATCACAAGGAAACCAATACAGATAGCAATACAAACTCCAAAAATGGTATGAAAATCTAGAGGTGTGAGGCTAGGACTCCATTGATTTGATTCAGCAAACACACGAACAGGAAGCTCTCCCTTGATTCTTCACAGATCCCATCTTTGCACTTCCGTATGGTTTTCAACACGATTGGGGTGGTAATCGGGAATGGGCTCACGAGTCGGCGGCCACAAATGCTCTGATTTCGGCTTCAATCGGTTCGACCTCGTTTACACGGAACTCAAATGGGCATAATCGATTTGGGAAAACTCGAATACGGTTCGAGAGATTCTCAAAAAAGGATAGAGAAGATCTAGGGTAGAAGAGAAGAGAAGAGAGGTGAAGGCCCTCTGTGATCGAAGCAACTACGGAGAGAAATAGGCGTGGAAAAGAGAAGGGGAAAGAGTTCTGGCGCGAGGGAGCTGTGGTGGACTGAATATGGTTTTGATTCAGTATAGCAAAACCTATTTTAAGAAACATAAATTCATTCAGATCAAGTACCAATCGGTATCTAATTAATATGAAATTTTTACATAATGTGTATTTTTCTGCATTTTACAATATGAATGTCTCGGATCATTAAAATATTACTGAGATAGATAGAAAGTGTACTTAAAGTCCCGTAAGAGTTTTTGATATAGAAAGGGATATGATTCAATGTATCCAAATCCATTTTGAGAAATAAAAATTCATTTAGATCAAGTACTAATATGTAATTTATTTATGAGATCTTTATACATCATATGTGTTATAATAATTTTAACGAGAAGAATGTCTCGGATCATTAAATAATGGTCGGTATAGATAGAAATCATCCTTGGAAAACCCAAGAGCTTAGAACTACCAAACGTTGTCGTTTTTAGAGGCATGACATAGGTTGAATCTATGTCATGACGTGGATTATTATTATTATTTTTTTTTAAAAAAAAAAAACCCTCCTTAAATGGAGTTGTTGCCGATCGGAAAAAAGGAGCGGCGAAATCGCGTATCGTTCTTTTGCCACCGTCATCCGCCGTTCTCCCCGTCCATTTCTCTCTCCCTCTCTCTTTCACCCGCCATCTCTCTCTCTCTCTCTCTCTCTCTCTCTCTCTCTCTCACTTGTAAGTACCTGCGATCTCTCTCCTCTCTCTTCGTCGTATGTACTGATGTACTATACATATGTACAGTTGTACGTGTATGTATGTTGGTATATATCATATTGTACTTGAATACGTATATGTAAATTCAGTGGTAATTGTTCATTAGAAGCTTGAATTTATTGCTAATTCATTTGTTATCAGGTTATGGAATGCTAATTTAGTGCTAATACATAAACATTATCCCAATAAAGTGGCAATAGATGATCTTAATTCTTAATTTAGTTCTAATTGAATGTGGCCGAGGTCGAGAAATGAGATCACACTATTTGATGTACACCAAAAATACGCCAGGTTGTGAACAAAAGGGCATTATAGCAGTGGGAAAGTGGGAGTGTGGGGTGCTCCTCTCTTTCTACTACATCAGGCAGAGTAGCTGCAGGTTTTCTAGATAAATAAGTAGGGACAGTTGGCGCGACTACAGTAAGTGATACACTCCATATTTTTATCCATCTAGGTGTTTTGAGATATACCCCGATTTTATTTATTAATTTTATGGATGGGTAAAGAATAGATTCTATAAAGGAAAGTAAAAAATCTAGACTGTATTTCCTCTTCATTTTGCATTTCTTTGTATTTTCTTTCCTAATCTATTTCTTCATTCTCTCCTAGATGAATTTATAGAACTGTAAATTTGGGGGAAATGATTGGAACTCAAAAGAAGTAAAAATGATATTTTTGTTGTTTCCTTGGTATCCTTTTTTGATACACGGCTTGACCCTAACCATTATGTTTTTCCGTTTGTTCTAGGTTTCATGATCTTTATATTGGCATTTAAAGCTCAGGTTGTTTTCTTTGAACTTCTGGACTCAAGTTGTTGTTCACTCTCTTTGTAATCATTACTAATGATTTGTATTTTCTCCCACATCATTCCTCTGGATATGGTTTGGGTTAGGAGAGCTGATGATTCTTATGTTGATTTGGGTAGTCGTGAGGTGTTCAATAAATGGCAAGGTTATGGAATTATACAATTTTCAGAGATTCAATCATAAAGCAGTACCAGGACCAACCCCCACAAGATCTGAGGACGAGGTAAGCCTTCATTCACTAAGAGTTTGTAATATTGCAAATGGTATACCAGAGATGGAGTGGATTAATCACAGTTTAACTAGCTCGCTCTCTCGCTCTCTCTCTCTCTCTCTCTCTCTCTCTCTCTCTCTCTCTCTCTCTATTTATGGACCCTGAATTCAGTAGTTTTAGTACCTAGTGCTATGTTAATGGTTTACTAATCACTGATAGATCAGACGATTCAGAGGTGTGGAATGTTGTTGCACGCTTTTGTTTTGTGAAAGGTGTCCTTCTATGGCTGTTCTGATTTATAGAATCCAATGGAATGAGATCATTGATCACCACTATTTGATGCATTCAAAATGCTCTCAAATAATTTGTGAAGGGATTACAACGGAAGGGATTTTCCCTTAGATGTTGAATGCAGATGATCATCATTGAACTTTTATGTAGTTATGTCCTGGATCTCTCTCTGAACTGTTTGAACAAGGTCTATCTCTGTCTCACTGGAATCTCACTGCCGGGCTCTCTCTCTGAACTTTTCGAACCAAGGTCTCTCTCTCTCTCTCTCTTTCTCTGGTATCAATCGAACTAGGGCTCCAATTTCAATTTGTAAATACTGAGGGTTTTTTGCACAAAAAGTTAGGGTTCCAATTTCATCAAAATACTGTAGACGAAAAACTTAGGGTTCCAATTTCAACAAAGGAAGAGTAAGAAGATCCATTCATCTCAACGGATCAACGCCGTCGTCAATCAATCCATTCAACCTTGTCGTTGATATACTTACTCTAACCCTGCGTTCAAAGGTAATACCTAATTAATGAGCTTTTCCTTTCTCTCTTTTACTTGACTTTATTACTCATAGGAATTGCATTCAGCTAATAGGTAATTGTTGGAATTTTTTTTTTGTTTCTGTTGCAACAAATTTGTGTTTCTTTACATGTTTGTGTCACATAAAAGTTTGGAATAACAAGTCTTTTCCGTTCTAGTTTGTTTATGTATAGCTGGGAGTCGAGGGAGTGTGATGTGAACCAACCCTAGAGAAATTCCTGACATTTTAGATCTTTTTGGCTGGTATATTTTTTTGTAATGTCTGCTATTTGGTCACCTGTTCTTCACTTTTTCAATAAATTTAAGATTATAAAGATAATAAAAGTTTGAAATAGTGGTGTTTTTTTGAAGAAATTATGGTGACACTGGCTTTACAAATTCACCAACAAACTTCTGTGTTGTGGGTTTCGAGTCCGAGGTCAGTCACTTTGTGCATTTAGTACCGAGGATCAGTCTCCATTAAGTGCCCAACAATAGAAAAGTGAATTAAAACACTGCTGCCAAACTAAGGAAAGACCTGATTGGATCACTCAACAAGCGAAAACTAAAATGTGTCTCTGCTCCAAAATGTTTGAAAAGGTCACTCACAACTGGTTTGGATTTTTCCTTCATTATGTTGTCTGGATTTCGATTTAGTTTCCAATGGAATAATAACCGTATTCTGACCCATTGTTTATGGGTCTAGGTAAGGGGGAAAAAATTCCTAGATTAATATAGGGAAAATGGAATGTGTCTGCTTCAAGAGAGTTGAGCGACTGAAGAACATGATTACCTTGATCATTATGTGAACTATCTTCTAGTGTCATGTACTCATCATATTTCCATTGAAGCAAACTTCGATTTGTTTGAATCTTTTGTCAAGTATATATTGAGCTGATCTTTATTGATAGTTCCAGTGACGTCAAAAGAAAATCCCAATGCTGCAACAGCAAATGAGTCTGATGGTAATGATGATTTCCATAGTGTGCAAGATGGTTTGTTGTTTGGACTTTGAATAAGCGATCAAGCTTACTGCTTTTATTTATATCCAAAAGCCATAGAAGACTAAGAATGCTAAAATCAATTTCATCGGCCTCCCAATTTTACCAATTTTTTCCAATTGTGTCCTAAAATGGAGAACCTACAGGTTCACCTTGAGGGGTAATTCTGTCAGTTCACGGTGTTGGACTTAACGTGGTGTGTTTGGTTTGAGTTTGCAGTGTTTGATTTCAGTTGAGAGGACTACCTTGGATTTTGGGTTCCATGGTAGGTGAATGAATTGAGTTTGGCTTTTAACTTGATGGGAAGGTCACAATCTGGGCCATATATTTGCAGAGATACAAAGTCAAAGTCATTCTGTTATGAAATAATTATATGAGAGTTTACAGTAGAATGTAAAATTTACACCCATGTGATCACATGTACTCATTAGTGGAAGTGTTTGTGTTACTCTGTTTATTAGGCGGTGATCTTATGGAACTTGATCTTCCGTCCCATATGTTGATAGTATAAGTCTTATAATAAGACCTCAAACACTGAATTCATGTAACTCTACTTATTTTACGATTTTGATTATAATTTCTAGATCCAAAAAAAAGATTAACAAAATATTGGAAGTATGAATGAGAAATATCAGGAATCCAAAAGACAAGATTAGTGTTTTTATTGAAGAAGACTTACTAAATCATGAAGAGGTTGATTTCCTTAGCAGTAACAGTGGTTGATTTCTTTGCTCTGCAAATATTGGGTGAAGAAAGAGTTATTGTGGAGTTTGGGAAAGTATTGCTCACCTAGATATAGAGACTGACTGCTTGCTTAGTCTTTATTACTGCGCCTTTATGAGCTGCAGCAGATAATGGATTTGAGTTAGGCTTTGCTGATGGACGTTTTTAACCTGTATTCTCACTTGCATGAGGCACTTGTATGAATGGAGAATCAAATCCTTTCATTTTGAGCATGTGATTTCAGACACCCTTTAGGTCAAAGTGACTAAATTCAGGATCAATGCATAGTTACATGGCATCTTTGAATGTGGATTTTAACTTTTCATTGGTACATGTCCTTTCAGTTTAAGATGAAACCCGAGCTGCATTATGGGGAGGAGGATTGTCCCCTTTCAGTTTCTGACAGCTTTCCAGTGGATGCTGAACTTCATTTTGAGATTGAGATCATAGATTTTTCTAAAATCAAGGCAAGATTGTTATCTTCTTGTTATTTTCTTAACAGTAGAATTCCAATCTTTTCATGACCATAAACCACCCCTATTTTTTCTAAACCCATGACGACCGATGGTTGGTGAAGCCCAGTTTATTTTATTGATGATAAAGTGCGACCAACATTTCTTGCTTCACTAAATTTTAAACCTGAGAGTATATATGTCGAGTTTCTTCTGCTATTATTTGTTTTTCCTCCTTAATGACATTTGCTTAGAAAGTGTCTTGACTCTTGTTGTCTTTTGATTGGTTCAGTTTGTTTCATCATAGTCAGTAGGTCTGATTTGCATGTTGGGGTTAACTTTCTTTTATGCTTAAGAGTGCACAAAGAGCTTGGCTTGTGAGATGAAGTCGTAATAATCTCACTCTGTAAGCATTTACCACACAAACTCTTACTGGTTGTTAGATGAGCACGGTTTGCTTTCTTAAACTTTCTAATCAAAGATTTTCATCTTTGTGCTAATCTCTGAAACTAGAGTCAGAATATGTACCATTTATTTATTGGCATTTTTTCCCCGCTTTCATGTTATAGGCTTCTGTCAAAAGATTTAACACAACTATGCCCAACTATGAGTTCCTTCCCCTTATTGACAATATAATTTTCGACTATTTTAAGCTCATTTTGTATCATGTTTTCTCAGGTCATCAGTGAAGATCTGGGAGTTGTGAAGAAGGTAATATGATGCATTATTCAATTTCCTTTCTTAGGGGTCGAGAGAGTTGTATAGGAATGTGAGATCAACATAGTTGAAATAGTTATTTGTTCGGAGGATTCGATAATTCAGTATGGAATTCTCCTACGGTTGTACGGTATAGGTAAACTGAGGAGTTTTTATGGGTGATTGCTTAAGGAAAATCAACTAAATTGTTTGTCTGATAGATATCGCTGTTAAATTAAACTTTTAGGTTTTTCTGTGACACTGGGGCCCTGTTTTTGGGCACCATTGCTACTTGGATGTGTGCCTTGGTTTCTTCTCTTTACCTATCTCTGTATCTTCCGTACTCACATTGATTGGGTTGGGGGCGGTTGTGATGATGCCTTAAGGATTTAAGGATACAAGTATCTATCTTTGTGGACTCATTTTTCGTTCCCTCTAATCCTAAACTTCACTTCTTACCTTCTTTTAGAATCTTCGAAATACTTATGTTAATCAATTCAGTTTCATTTGGAAACAGATAGGTTTTCGAGATTGAGTCAATGAATTGGAGATTATGTTAGTGTTTTATGGCATAGAGTCAGAATGTTACTGGTTCGCTGTTTTATTTTCAGTGTCGTATGCTGAACATACCTCCATTCATTTGGATAGGTAAAAGATGAAGGGCAGGGTTGGGAATGACCAAGAGAACCCTACGAAGTGAAAGCTTGGTAGAAACGCTTTTTCCTTTCCTAGGATTCCTTTTTTCACTGTTTTGAATTGGACCTTGTCCACAATCTTGATTGCACCAAAAAATGTTGAGCTTTGTCCCATTTTTCCAATTGTCCTTCAGTTTTGCTGCCTCAAGTGTAAATAGAAGGGTCATCATTGTCTTTTCATTCGCGCAATTCGATCTCATGTATGGACTGATCGTGGGGGTGGGTGGGATTTAGTAGGAGTACATTTTTGGCTTCAAAAGTCAAGAGATACTGTACTTGGATTGCTCTCAGCCACATTTGACACAAGAACATATGATAGCCACGTCCCCTCCTTTTTACTGCCTGCAAATCTAGAGAAAAAACGTATGTCTCTCTCATGAACGCACACACTCTTCTCTTACCAGATGGTCGACGCACTCTCTCTCTCTCTCTCGAGACCGACGCACGACGGCTTCCGTTCTAGCGTAGTCCATATCTCCGATCACAATCATAGCCATTGGCATGCATAGGTCCTCAAAATTTTCATTTGATTCCATTTAGTTTTTGGATTTAGGATCTGCGTGCTATTTTATTCCCTTCCCCATTTAGGGTTTTTTTTAATTAGTATTTTATATCTTTCGTATGATTCTGTGCTGATGTGTTCCCGACAGCGTATTGCAGATTTTCCAGTTCGTCTTCGTACCTAGAGTTTTGTGGTTTCCTCTGGAACTCTCCCAGATTCTGCAAACCATCTCTTCAAAGGTGAGAAACCCGCCCCCAAATAACAGTTTTAGACTCGCTTTTGTTTTTTGTGGCATTTTATTTCTTTTAATTGTTGAAATGTACTGAAAGTTTTTGTTTTCGATTTCTTGGTTTTGTTTTGTGCTTGTTATAGGTTTGCACTTCTGAGCATATCTCTAAGATACAGCTTGATAGGCAATCTGATGGCTCTCGAGTGCATGCAGAAAGTCTTCAATCTGATGATCACAGAAGTTTGGCTCTGTTACCAGAGTTGAATATCTCTGTTGAACAGGATAAGGAACCAGTGGTTGCTCATCAAGGTGAGTACTTTTTGCAGTGTGAAATCTTGTGTTTATTCTTTTCAATTCTTTTGATTCTCGTGGACTTTTTGTCCTCTCGCTTTTGTACTTTGTTGCTTTATTTTATAAGGTCTATAGTGTTTCCTCTCAAAAAACAAAAGACAAAAGAAGAACAACCTCTTTTGTGGGCTCATTTTGTGCAGTCTTTTGTCATGTCGAATCAATACATGCTTTGACTTCTTAGTTGATGAGTTTGGGAAGGAATGGTATAGTCATTCAGTTGGAATCCGTGGTGGAACCAGGAATTTCAAATTGAGGGTGCCGAATTTAGTAAGTTTAAGCAAGAAAAATTAACTAATAAAAGGAAGACTGCAATTGCACACACAAAGCATAAGAAGAAGTGATTTAGTTCTAGGTTAAAAATTTTGAATGGTGTTTGGGACTTGTGGGATGCCAATACTGTAAAAACTCGATGCCTTAGTGTGTGTGTGTGTATACTATATAGTACATAGGTAGTGTTATTAGCCAAATTTGATGATAATGTTTGAACTCACCTGAAAGGAAAACCACAGATAACCGTGCAGAAATGGCCCTAAAACGTGGAAAATCTACTGTCCCGGAGGAAGGTTGATTTCTTAGTTTCCTTTAGTTGACGTAATATGGATTCATAAATGATAGTATTTTACATTTTAATATAGAATTAGGCTCTTCTTTCTATATAAAAATGATTGTATCATACAGTGCTATCCAGAAATACACACTTTCTTCCCATCAAAGTTCTTCTATTACGCTCTTACACATCACATAAGGGGTCACTTAAGGGGATCAAATCGTCGACTTCCTCCTTATTTGCGTCTACCACCCTCCAAGAACAATAAGAGGGACCATCTTTCAAGGGAATGCCTTTCGTGATTGTGTTTGTGCTTTGTAGCTCCCTTAACTCTTACAATTTAATGTATGTGTCGAGGAATGTTCGTATGATTCCAAATGTTTGAGAAAAACTGTATTTGCTTATTTTTATTGATTTGTTCAACTAGGCTAGGTCTAGATGTTCTATCCACGTGTACTTTTATTTGTTTGTTTGAGTTCACGTTTTAAGTTTGTTGGAATTGCACAAATGAGAAATTTAAACCTGGGCTATGCTATAGGGTTTATTGGAAGATTATCTTCGCATGTAAGCTAAGAGATGGAAAGAGAATTTTATGGAATGGTAAATCTTGGCCGAAGAGGCAAGTGGAGTGGTAGCCCGTACTCCCATGAATTTGACTAGGTTCAAACCTTATTAACTACAACTAACAATATGACTTTCACTGAGCAAAAAAGGGCGATGATTGATTGACAATTCATTTGGGAACTTGTTGATCCAATCTTTTTCTTGTTTCAATTTTTATCTTTTTGAGAACGATGTTCTGTCTGGTAGGGGAGCCACCTAGCAAAGCTGCATCTCAACAAGAATTCCAAGATGAATGAGTCGAACATGAACAAATATTTCCATGTGACCTTATGAGGGCCATCCTAAATACAGACTTCAATTGGCACAAGTTCTGGGTAAAAGGAGAGAATATTTGCAGTTAGAAGTAGGATTATTTTTGTTTTCTGGATGTTTGTACCTCTACAGTTTAATGTAGCTTTCTTATTTTTCAGGATATTTATGTGTTAAACACCCTTTGAAGTTGTTACATTGATCACTTATGTTTTCAGTATGTTTGCTCATGCAGTACTATTGGCATCTCCATTGACATCTTATCTTTCATTCCTCGGCATTCGTATTTCTAATATTTTAGGCAGGGGATGGGAAATAGATTCTTTCACATACTCAAGGAGATCGGGTCTTCTTTACTTTTGGAAAGTCTGAGGTTGGTAATTCATTCTTGCATTTTTCTGTTTCTTCCGTATTTCTTTCTTTTACTGCTTTACTGACCCACTTAATCTGCTTTCACTATTGATGCTCTCTTCCTAATTCCTTGGAGAATCGGAGAGCAAAATTAACTGTGGAGGGTCATAGTTAAGAAAGTTTGTTTTGGTGGGACCCGGGAAATACACATACTTACCTTTGAATCTTTGATTGACCATTGCTTTCATTTGTGCATCGTAGGTACCGAAAGGTGTTGAGATGGGAAGTGGAACAATGTCGGGTGGAGAGAAGACTATGATTTACTTGTCTAAGCGATACTTAACCAAGTCACCTTTCATGCCTATGGTGGATGGTATTGAAGAAGTTCATTTTGAAGTGGAGCTGCTTCATTTTATTTAGGTTTGGACCAATTTTGCGTTGTAGGAAGTTTTTAATTGATTCTCGTTCGTTTGTTTCTATTAGTTCAGCTAACAGGTGCAATATTGAATGGTGAGCTTATTTTCATTTATGTTGTAGGAGTTATTTTTCAGATGATTAAATGCATTTTACATGCTGCTGCTTTTTCCTTGTTGGTTTTTGAGAGAGATCTTGTTGAGGTATAGCTTTAAGATCCTCTCTCTCTCTCTCTCTCTCTCTCTCTCTCCAAAAACATAAAAAGTACAGATGAAAAGAAAAAAGTTCCTTCTTTATTTAGGTGGGGCACTTCAACCATAGCAATACCAGATTAGGTGCTCCTTTTAGCATGCAACCAAACATTCTATTTGTTGGTATTCTGCTGGGTTTCTTAGGTATTGACGATGAGCATAGGAAAACATGCAAAAGAAAGTGAGTTTGGCTGGAAACAGTTCACAAACCAATGGTTTTAGCCTTGTTTCAATCTTTCTTGACGTTGATGTGTGTGATTTGTGTTGATTGTTTAGTTCTCTTGGAATTTCTTTTCAATCTCGATGAGCTGTGGACTTTTGGCATAATCTAAGAAAGAAAGATGAGGGAAGACATGGTCAAAGGAAATGAGTGTGGTCTTAATAGTTCATCAACGACTAACATGGATTTGGCTTTTCATTTTGTGGTATTCTGACTAACTCGCAATCACCACTACAGCCAAAAGTTTCATTTCTCATCCATTGATCATACTTGTGAGACAAGGAGTCATTTTTGGAAATGCATATTATGTTCAAGCTTGGTTGTCATTTATTAGGTGTCTCTATCACGCCATTCTAATAGTCAGATTGATGGTGATCTTTACTTCTCCTTTGTGGTGTTGGTAAGTCGATTTTATTAGTGAGATTTTACCGTATGCTTCTATGTTCTGTAATATGGTACAAAATAGCTTAAGCACACTTTTTATGATCATGTTGTTACTGTTATGCAACACACTGTCTGGGACTCTAGCTCTGCTGATGGCTAGTGGCACTGCATAAGCTTGCTAGGGCATTCCAGACTTTGACTTGGTCCTCCCTTCTACTGTACTTTACAGTTCTTGAAAGAGTAATCCATTTTTATGTCCATATACTTCCTGCCTACTGCCCACTATGTTAACTGTTTTTTCTATATGTTTTTGTTAATTGAGATTCAGGTTTCTATTATTGAGGTTTACCTGGTTGCTCATTCACAGGTGCAGGATATGCTTGCAGATGGGCGTCTAATAAAACGACGTATTTGTGATGGAAGAGGTTTCAATTAAACTTTTAAGCTTGAACTTGACTATTATTAGGATACTATGCGAGTAAGTAGTATCTTATATAAAGTTATAAAGTACTTTAAACCCCAAAAGAAGAATGTGACATGGTTCCGTGAGGACTTGTTCAGGCATGATTGTTGTTCTTATCTTTATCCTGTAATAGTAATTGGGTTTTAATGAGACATGGTATTAATCTATGTTGATTCCCATTTGAAAAGGTGAGGCTATTTTGGAATACAGCTCAAGTTATTGGTGAAGTATGATTTTTGTATAAAGCTCTGCACCAAAGACAGTTTTGAATATCTGTTTTTTTTGTTTTTTTCTTTGTTTTGAATTTGTATTTTATAATAGGACTGTAGGGTTGTGTTCAGGTACCTGGTTTCATGCCAATTACAACAATAACAATAACAATAACATAACCCATTTAGTCCCCAATAATTGGGGGTATGGGCGGGGGAAGGATAGGAGACAAACCTAACCTTTGACAATAAATGCACAAAGTGGCTGCTCCCAGAATACCACTGAAACAGATGGATTGGAGACAGACCTAACCTTTGGCAATAAATGCACAAAGTGGCTGCTCACAGAATACCACGGTTTCATGCCAATTGCTAAAGTAATATTGCTTCTCAATACTCTGGGTGTTTACTATAGTAGAAGATATAGTTGGTCTAAAATTACATCATGTTTACATCTCAAGATAATTTTTTTGAAATTTTTAAAAACAATTTAACCTGCATTTAAACTGGCAAGTACATATTTCTGGATTCATTTTTGTAAAGGAAAACTAGATTTGAAAAGATAAAAAGGTTGGGCATGAACTTGTTCAAAATTTTATTATCATGATGCCGCTTCCAGATTTTATTGCGTTTTTAACTTTTACCTGCGACCAGAAGACAGGCTACACCAAATTTTATGTCGATTAGAAGCTATGACTCGTGCGGGATACAGATATTAGTTCACTCTGATTTACTCTAATGGAATGTTTTATTTTTGCTCAATAAGTTAGTTTTTCAAGTCATATTAAGTGGGATCTAATGTTCAGTGAACTCTTTAACTCCTTCGTTTTCACTATTTGGTTTCTAGATGCATCAGAGGAAGGGAAATGAGATCAAAAGAAGGGAAAACACCTGCTAAATAGATATGAAATTGAGTGCTTGCAGCTAGAGATGACTAAAGATTAGGGTTGGAGTTTTTGGAGCGGGAGAGGTATGAAATGTCCCCTCCGGCGAAACCTAACATCTCCTGTAACCCGTTCCGTGACCCTCTCTCCGCCGAGTAGACAGTGTCCTATGGCTATGCTACTGTGGTCTTTCTTTATTTGAGTGTTGAATCAATATTTTTATGGTGTATTTGAGTGTTGAATTAATACTTTTATGGTCTATCAGTTACACGCCTGTTGTTTCTGCAGGAGTTGACAGCTGCTGGCTTGTAATGGATATAGATAGAAGGGAGTTAACTTCTGGTGGTTAAATGTTCTGATACCTTTGTTATACAGAGGATACCACTTGGTCTTTCGCGTATGCTTGGTGGACAGGATGTAGAGACATGGATCTTACTGAAGCACGGTGACAAAACTTGGTCTGTGCTTGTAGATGACCGCAACATGGCTGGAGAGTCTAATTCCAACATTTTGGGCATGTAAGTACACGATTCTTGCAGTCCATTCTTTTTTGTAGAACTCTGTGATCATTCACTTTTGGCGTTCATTTGGTGTGCTTTCACTTGCATAGTAGCTTCTAGAAAGTATTATGAATTGGACATTGGTAGTGCCGATTATTTTAGCAGAACAACTTAGCGGTTCAATACCATGTTTTTTGCTTTGATCGAGTTTGACAAGCGTGTGGTAGAAATCTTTTACAGGGGTTCCTTGCTGTTGGTATCCTCCAACATACAAGTACTCAAATATCTCATATAGATACGCAGGGCACCATGTGCTCCGGAAGAAAAAAACGGCGAATACCAGCATGGTAAGTACACCTATCCTTCCTATGCGTCTGAGGAAATTCTCGCACATGCACATAAATTGCAGTGAGTAACAGAGAATGTCTGATCGTGTACTTCTCATTTGTACTAATGGTGTCCTTATGTTGGTATTTGAAAGCCCCTTAATGTACAAGGAAATTGTATTTGAACCTCATTCTGGATGATTTAGGAATGGATGATGAGGATGAAGAGGCAGTAGCAGTTGATAGGAAAAGAGTAAGACATTCAAAGCAAGGGAAAGATGAATCTTGTGCCAAGTTGAAGAAGAAAGCAAGAGTACTTGTCGAGGTAAATATTTTGAAATATATTAGTCGTTTTGTTCGAATGCTCCTACAGTGTTTTGTTTGGGTTAATAGATACATTAAGCCATGATAAGAACAACTTATAGCCGATGTTGATAAAGAGGATGAAAAGCTGAAAAATTTTAGATTGTTACTTTTAGGAAAAAATTATCTCCTCAAGCTAAATGCTATGCATTCGGCCTGGGAGCCCAGGTGATGTTTATCTAATGAAGTGGAAACTTCACTTAAGATGATTAGATACTGCATGTGGTTTTCTTCATTGGCAGTTTGGGATTATTTACCTGTCTATGACTTGAGTATGCCTAAACTAACTTCTCTGAAAATGGAATTTTTTGTTAGGTTGAGCATGAAGATACAGATGAGAGACAGGTGGCCATCCAACGGCACCTTGTGGTTGAGTTCTTTCATATTTCTTTGATCTGTATACCAGTTAAGTGCAATTAACTTCAGTTTAATGGGCTCTACTTCTCTCGCAATGGCCTTGATTGAGAGGGGAATGCTGCTTAAGGAGATGCAGCATTTTAGTATCTCTAATTGTGATGTTGGTCCCCTTTCCCTTTCGCCTTTTTTTAATTTAGTTGCTTGTACTACACATTCTACTAGCTATGGTGGTTTTTATGCTCCCATCTGATTAAGTTTTCTTCATCTCCCTTGCAGTATTCACTGGCTTGTTTTGTTTATTCTAATTGCCCTCTGTTTAAGGTAGTTTCAACTGTGTTCTGATTCTAGGCAGGTATTTCACCATCTCTTTGATTTCAATTGTAATTTATGAACAAATATATGAAGACACACACAGGAGTAGGAAAAGATAAACAAGATGGTGAAATTTGAAATTCCCAAGCTAGCCCAAATGGATTCGGGCTTGTTCCAAATTCTTCCAATCATAGATTCAACACTATTTTGACACATGTTTGAAACATATGTGTTCATATAACTAAATTCCTGTAGTTGTACCCCTAGGAACTGTACCATTAGATTATAAAAAATTTATGATTTCGGAGTACTTATTTTGCTTGCACTCATTTTGAGAAGCAATGAGAAATTGAGTCAACGATTGCTTAGTAATTATAATAGCCAAAATTACAGTTAAGGATGAGAAATTGTTAAGTCGTAATGTCAACTACTTTCAGCTGCAACAATAGCCAAAATCTTCATGCTGGCCTCGAAGATTATGGCATGGATCTATTACCTAATTTTGGCAAAACTATGCAGCAAAGTTATCAAAATGTATTGCACTGTCTGCTAGATTGAACTTTGTTTTTCAGCAAAGTTAACCTAAAATACATATCAATTGACATTAACGGGTGACCGCGAACATGCGAAGCACGACGGTGCCCACCTAGTTTACTCTAGAGTATTCAAGCAGGTAGACTTTCTAATTCTGGTCATACATGATTTCAATTTACCGATGCTTGCTCTGATGAAAATAAAAGCAGGTAGACTTTCCATAAAGTCAAATAACAGCACGTGAGCTCTGAGAAGAGGAAGAGGTGCGTTGGAGCGGCCAGCCAGGAAAGGCAAAAGGAGATGCTAGTGAAACTGAGGAATTTTTATTTTTATTTTTGTTTTTTTTCTCATTTTGCTTGTATATAGAGCTTAAGGCAGACGACGATGATTATATTCAGCTCATGCCTGCTTTGTAGAACATTATGTATTCATGTTGGCCGAACTAGTGGATGCCGTAATTTTTAATCTACTTGTTTTGGTTTTAAAACTTTCGTTTCAATTGCAATGTGCAACTCGGCGTGAGTTTGAATTATTATTGAACAGCTATTTGCTCTGTTGTGACTGAGACGCTGTGACGTTGGGCTAGATTGAAAACGAAGGAAACTTTGTCGAATTTTCCAGAAAATATGATACATTTTTCAAGATACATATCGTTTGTATCCTGTCTCTGTATCGTATTCGTATCCTCCCATGTCCGTATAATATCTGTATCCCGTGTCCTATGATGTGTTGGTACCTAGGTTGCTATAATGGGTCATTCCCCCTTCCTTTCTTTGTTTGTATGAATGCCCTCAAATATCAACGTCAGGGTTAAATCATAGGTAGTGGAGAAAAAATGCAATCTCGGCAAAAAATTTACCGTGGTTTCCTTGCTTGATGGCCTAACCTGATGCCTCGCGTCTCAAACTAACAACAACAACAACAATCTAACAAAACTAACAACGACAACAACGGTGTATATGAGCCCACGCCGGGGGCTTTCTTCATCCTATATTACCATTCACAATCCAATAAATTACATTCACAAAACTAAAACCTTGTTTTTACAACGATACTACAACCTGATATTCCAAACTAAGCAATAGACAAATTACAACTTCAAATTGTGTCTCCAAGCTGGGAGCTTTCTTCCTCTACGACTTTGTTACACATTTACAGTTTCACTCGATAAAGAGATCTAAATGAGGACACTCCTCAACCACTTCATTAATTTGTCGAGCAATCTCTAAATCTGTCCTCATGCAGCGGAGGAAATCAAGTACTTGTTCTTTACTTGTGTGAACCGCGACACAAGCTACACTTGTGTGAACTCCCATCAAATCTTCAAGACCGGCTTTCTCACACCCAATGAAGAAAAGGGACTCGTCCTCCTTTCCAATTCTGTGCCTCCAACTCATAATAAATGCTAGATAGGGCAGTCCCAAGCACTTGTCTGTTGCATAAAAGATACACGAATTATCAGCAATCTACAACTGTTTTCTGCAAAAAATATGGACCGATTTGAACACACACACAGAGTTTGGACACATTGTGGACATTATCTCTGGACTAAATCCTCATAAAATCCGGACACATTTTGGACACAATTTCCAGATTCGGATACACCACAAAACAGCTGAAAGCTGAAGCTAGAAAGTCCAGATTTTGTGCACAAATACATATGAATGGTCGATTGCAGATTCTGGGTCATGAGTTCCAGTTCTTTATCCAACCTCACCACCTGTAGAATCCAGTGCACAAATCCATATGAATGGTAGATTGCAGATTCTGGGTCATGAGTTCCAGTTCTTTATCCAACCTCACCACCTGCAAAATCCAAGAAAACCTAGCATTGATTTCTTCCAGTAATCTAAAACAAACCAAAGGAGTCATTGCTTGATAGTCTTTTGTAAAGTGCTCTAGTGTAGGACGAGAAATCACCTATAACAACTTATAAATTTAGATGAGTCAATGGAATACCGAATAAAGAAGTCACTGCTTTACCAAGCTCAAACTGAATGCGTAAGCATACTAACTACAATTCACAAAAGGGTTAAACTCAATGAGTTGAAGTCAAAATGGTAGAAGCTTTATTGATAGAGAACAAAGATACTAGAAAGCCACAAAGAAGGGTAGCCTTCCCAAGTACAAACACCCAGACCACTACTACCTCTCATCTATGAAGCACGGATACGGATACGAGATACGGATACGATACGATACGACACGGATACGCAGATACGCGATTTTTCCAAAAAGTCGGATACGATACGTTGGGGGATACGTTGAATATAAAAATATAAAAATAAATATATTATAAATATATATGATTTTTAGTTCCTAAAATTTCATTAGATAAGTTCACCATTACAGCACAGAAAAAAAAAAAAAAAACTAAAAAAACCCTAGAAAACGTATCCGAATACTCTAAAAACGTATCCGATACGTATCGGGAGCGTATCCGAGTGTATCGGTAACGTATCCGAGCGTATCCAAAATGTATCCGAATAATAAAAATTTAATTTAAATTACGGATACTCTAAAAAACGTATCCGATACGTGTCCGATACGCGATACGGAGGTCAAAATAGAGTATCCGTGCTTCATAGCCTCTCATAGCTACAAAAACGCCACCTCAGTGATAGTCACGCACAAAAGAAAAACTTGTATTGATAAAAAAACTCAAGGCATTGGGTATCCTCAAATTCACTAATCACGCCCATGGCAGAACCAGTTGATCAGATTCATCGTCGAACCACTATTGCCTCCGCCTTGCTTCGTCAAAGGACCATCACCATCACCATTGCCAGAACTTGAAATAGGACCTCGATGTTGAAGGAGAAGCCAAGAGAAAGGAAAAAGAGGGGAAACATAGAAAAAAACACTCTCAAATTTGAGATCGAGAGAGAAAACCCTCATTGGAAAGAAGGGGTTACTGAAAACGAGAAAAAGGGTCATCACTTTGAAGGAAGGAAAACACCCATCAAGGGTAAAGCCCTCCCCTCCCGCCGCCGCATTAGGGTGATGAAAACTCCAGGGGGAGGGAGGGGAAGGAAGAGAGAAGACGGCTAGGTTTTTTTTTTTAGAACCTCTTATTAGTCCCATGTATTGGAGTTCCAACTTCAGTAGTAAGGTAGGAGAAATCCTAGTCACTTACCCAAAATTGAAAGGTTTTCATCATGCCAGCTTGGACAATAACTACCCACCCTCTCCCTTTCTTTTTCTCATAGAGTTGAATCATTTTCCTACATAATCATTTTCATCGAGACATTCCACTGTACTACATTCAGACTTGTTTATCTATACGATGCTATTGGTGTTGTGGTTCCATTGAACCCTATACCCAGATATCTTTTCAAAATATATCAACCGTCAAAGCGAAATTTAAAGATTAAATAGCTTCAAGTTGAAAAGAAATTTTAGCCAAGACTCAAAGATGAAATACTAACAGATAAGAATCCCTACCCAACAAAAATGAAAGGGTTATCGTGGTTGCAATTAGCTCGAGTCTCAAGATTTGGGAAAAAGCATATCAAACATTTAGGTTATTCATTTCTCCCAACAACAAAGAAAGGGTTTTAGTGATCGGGTTCTATTAGCTTCATAACCACAAGATTTGGGAAATTAGAGAAAATAACTACGATGAACATCATTCGTACAAGCTACTTCACTAAAAGCTGAAAACTCCACAAGCATAGAGTAAGAAGAACCATGCATCAATACACAAAACTGCAGTTCTTAAGCAATCAGGATCCTAAACAGGTTTCACCTTGATATACTCTGTCATTTACGGTAACATATAGTTCAGCCAATATTCAGGAATAGAAAGTAAACTATCTAATAATGAACTCTACCAACAAAGCACGAATTAAACAAGGACAGTCGAAACAGAATTTACTCGCTCAAATTTATGTTATTTAAAAGCTTTCGTTTATTGCCTGTAAATGTACTCATCAAAGACTTCTTTTCCACACTTTCACCACACAACATTCACAAATCACAAAACTCTCTGAAAGTAAGAAAGATGGGAGATAGAACAAATTGAATAAGCATTATCTACCATTCCTTTTTAAAAGTGAATCTATATATGTTAATAATTATTAAGATACGGCTTGACGCAATTCTAGCTAGTGCTTATTGGGAGAGGGGAAGACCGTGAAATATGTCTGAATGAAGCTCAGTAAGATATCAACCACAGCGTATAGGACAGCGAAGCGCATCACGTCTTTAACCCAAGTTGCTATCTGTATCGGGGTCCACTTGGCCTTAACAAGGTGCATCGCAATACTCGTCTTAACTAGCAGATAAGCATCAACTCTAGGAGCCAATCCAGTAATTATATCTTTGAAAAGATCCACAACGTACTTGTCCCACCCAATGGAGTTAATGGGTATGCCCTTGGACTGCAATTCCTTCACGTCTTCATCTTGATCGACAATTGATTCCATGAACCATATGTAAGAGGTCACCCCTAAGTCGTTGGTGTTATCGGAGCATGCTTCAAAGGCCTCCAAGTTCAAGAGCATAGACTTTGCTGTGTCGTCAATGATTATTCTTGGAAGTGTCAGAATCCCGGAAGTGCGCCTAGACTTGAATTCTATGTCTGTGAACTGATGAGTCTTGCTAGGCTAGCCTTCAAATAAAAATTTTGGGTAAGCATCTAAGAAGTTTTCTTTTAAACATCTACTCACATTTCTGATTTTCACTGTATCATATTCCAAAAGAAACAATTTTGTTATCCTTCTCTGTCATATGAGTTGCTCAAAAGAATACTTGGGGATTCTTCACGTGAGAATCTTCTTTTCTGGTTAGGGAAGGAAGTGGAAATGGAAATAAAGATCATTTTGAGAACCTTCATTTTCCTATGAAAGTTTTGCAGATCATTTATTCATGATTCTTTATTTTGTGTAAGGTTAAGTGGCCCTACCATCGTTCTGTTCTAAGTGGGCAGTGCCAATGTTATAACAGGGAAATAAGGTAATTCAAAATCACTAGTCGATCGGTCGAAGAGGGGCGCCTAGAGATTAGTCGTCGGGTTTTTTATATCTATATTTTTTAATATTTCCCTCCTCCAAGGTTTGACTTAGACATGACATAATTAAGATTTAGAAGAAATGAGTTAAGTCTATAGTAACAACTAAAAGAAAGTAATGAGTAACAAATAATTAGTAAAACACAAAGTTGGATATTCAACGTTCAAAACCAAATAAAATTAGGTACTTCAACACAAGGACCATTAATCGGATGCCTAGCCAGTATCAGTCCAATAGTCCCATTTTGCTTAAATGCCTCCTTGATATCTTCATTTTCTTTTTTGAGTTCTCCACATGTAAAGCCAATTCATCACTAATTGCAGAAAAAGGTAGAAACGCTTAATTACTGCCTAGACTATAACAAGAAAAACTAGTGTTGCCTAACTATCTTTCCACCATGAACAGCCTATCCTCCCAACAATTTGCTTCTCAAGGGATCATATAATCAATATGCAGACTCGTTCGGAGACGTGTAGAACATATCAAATGCACGGACATGAAACTTGACACACAAGGACATGGAGATATTTAATAGAATGCCGGGAACTGCACGCCGAGAACACGTTAAAGACATTGATTCTACATATATAGTTACTTGTCACATGTGTGAAAATTTAACAGATAAAATCGTATGTATCGCGACACTCATTCATATAATTCCGAAAGAACTAGTAAAATAAATCATGCACCATTTCGAAAAATAATATTTGCAGCCGGTACATCGTAAATCACACTGTCATCTGACACACAACATATCTAGAAACAAATAAGTCAGAATGAGAAAGGATCAGCTGAACGATCCAGTGACCGAAGATTGTCATAATATATGTCCGCAACTTCCTAAATCAACTATATAAATTCATGCTCTTGATACAGTTTCTTTCCGTTTATCAAATGAATATTCTTTGGATTCATTTAAATCAACGACATAATCAACCGATTTCATTATATACTGATACTTTATTACCTGAAATCAAACAGGGGATTTAGGCAAAATCGAGTGGCGAAAGTGTCGGAGGGAGGGGATACAGGGCGGCGAGTTCACTCGGTCCGGCGAGGTGGAACGGAGGAGGAAATGGTATTTTGGTGGAGTTTGTTTGTGGGAAAATATTCTGGGGGCTTCCGTAACGAGTGGGACAAAGAGAGGGGACAGGGAACGGGACAGGTGATCCCAAGCCCGAGATTATGTTGAAACCGGTTCTTATGGTTTTGATTCAATACAACTCAACCGATTTTAAGAAACATAAATTCATCAAGATCAAGTACTAATCCATCTTCGATTATTATGAAATTTTTACATGATTTGTATTTTTCTGCGTTCTACAATTTGAATGTCTCGGATCATCAACAGATCACTCAGATAGATAGAAAGTGTACTTGAAATCCCCTAAGAGTTGTTGCTATGGAAGGAGATATGATTCAATGTATTCAAAGCCATTTTAAAAAATAGAAATTCATTTAGATTAAACACTAATATGTACTATATTTACAAAAATGTTTTTACATCATATGTTTTATAATAATTTTTATAAGAAGAATGTCTCGGATTATTAAATATTGGTCGATATAGGTAGAAATCGTCCTTGTAGTGGCCAAGAGTTTAGAGCTAACAAACGATGTCGTTTTGAAGGCATGTCATATGTTGAACCTATGGCATGACGTGGAAATTATTATTTTGTTTAAAAAAAAAAAAACCTCCTTAAATGGAGTTGTGGGGTCGCTGATCCTAAAAAAGAATTGGAGAATAGCATATCACCTCTTTTGCCGCCGTCGTCCGCCGGCTCCGCCATTCTCCCCGGCCATTTCTCTCTCTCTTTCAACCGTCGTTTCTCTCACTCTTGTAAGTCCCTGCAATCTCTCTCTCTCTCTCTCTCTCTCTCTCTCTCTCTCCGTCGTGTGTACTGATTTACATATGTATATGTATCTACAATTGTACGTGCATGTATGTTAGTACATATCACATTGTACTCGAATATGTATAGGTATATGTGTATATAGGTATACTTGTATATATATGTAAATTCAGTAGTAATGGTTCATTAAATTCAGTTGTAATTGGGTTATGGAATGCTAATTTAGTGCTAAGACATAAGCATTATCCTAATTAATTGCCAACAGATCAAGATGATCTTAATTTGGTTCTAATTGAATGTGGCCGAGGTCGAGAACTGAGACCACGCTATGTAATGTACACCAGATATACGCCAGGTTGTGAACAGAGGGGCCTTTTAGCAGTGAGAAAGTGGGAGTGTGGGGTGTTCCTCTCTTTCTAGTGCCTTAGGCAGAGTAGCTGCAGGTTTTTCTAGATATAAATAAGTAGGGATAGTGGCACTACTACAGTAAGTGATACCATATTTTTACTCGTTTAGGTTTTTCGAGATATACCCCGATTTTATTTATTTGTTTTTAGATGGGTAAAGAATAGATTCTATAAAGGAAAGTAAAAATTTAGACTGTATTTCCTCTTCGTTTTGCATTTCTTTGTATTTTCGTTCCTGTTCTATTTCTTCATTCCCTCCTAGATGAATTTATAGAACCGTAAATTTGGGCGAAATGATTGGAACTCAAAAGAAGTAAAAATGATATTTTGTTGTTTCCTTGGTATTCTTTTGTGGTACAAAGCTTGTCCCTAACTCTGTTGATGTCGTCTCTACTGTATGAATTTTTGGTGTACTCTAGCTGTATTTGTCAGGTAGAACAAGATGATTGCTTTAATTTTTTATATGTAATTACATTCGAACGTGCCTTTAGGCATGGGTTACCGCGCATCTTTAAAGATGGTTAAATAAATATGTATGCTCAACAGTTAGGACGACGGGGTGCTGTGCAACAGGTGCTTTGCACCCCTTGGCCGTCTGATCATGTTTTGAACGGCCCGAATGCATTTTTGTAATTTTAATTTAATTTTGATTTATTTTTATCTGTAAAAAATCAAAAACACATCCGAGAAGTCTAAAATACGATCGGACAGCCAAGGGGAGGGCTGAAATCCAACAATAAAGAAGGATAAATCCAATTAAATTGTGTTCAGAACGTACTGCGTCGTGCCTTTAGGCACGGGCAATCCCTAGTAGCACATTAAGAGTTGAAGTCCAAAAAGTTAACATCCAATAAATACATCAGAACTCTTCCCATGAGTACATCCGGAAAGGGAAAAAAAAAACTTCCATCTATTATAATATTGCATAATGGATTTTCGTGAGGAGGGCAGTGGGCGCGACAAGTAGCATGAATTGATTGGGTTGTCATTGAAGTTTTTAGTAGCACGTGTGACATAATCTTTTTAGCACTCACTACACCCATGTAGTGAACAATCACGGCCGTTGGCTTGGCAATCAACGGTCCGAATTGAATGAAATTATCCTACATGTAAATTGGTCCAGATTGAATACATTTAATTTGCACCGTTGATTGCCAAACTAACGGCAGTAATTGCCCACTACAGGCCCCTCGGTTTCCCTTAAATGTATCCATACATAGGTAAAATCATACCTTAGTTGGTTGTTCCCTTCCAGATCCGCAATATCTTTAAAATCATAATATCTGCTTGCATCTAAAAGGAAAGATTTGTCAGGGGATTTGTTTCTCTCAATTACGGAAATTTCGTTGCCAAAGAAATTGTATCCCCTTACCTAAGAAAAGCACTAATTAAGTTCGGTTTAGGAAATGAGAAAATAGAAGAAGTATACAAAATTTGAGGAGTCCCCAATGACTATATGATTAACATGCTATGGGTTGGTGTTCTTTTTTCTAGGCATTTTTTCTGTTGACGCCTATTTAACAGAGGGAGCCCAAATAAAATCTCATCCGAATCTAATTAAAATCTCCTCCAACTGTGGTCGATTGACATTTGCCCAGCAGTATAATTTTGTTCAATCACTAAGCTACAAATATCCGAATAACTTGATTTTTTGCAGGCTGTTCGCGAGTCAAATTGAGAAATGTTCTCCGTGTTAATTTGTACGTTCAGTCCGGATCACCTTTTCTAGCTCATGTCAAATCCTATTTGGAAGGCAAAACAGCTTGATGCGGGAAATACCGGAACACCTAAGTTGAGAGTATAATACGAAATCGAAAAAAGAAAAATCAAAGTTTTTTTTTTTTTGGGGTAAGTAAGTAAAATCAAAGTTGAGAATCGAGTATCCTGGAAAAAGCGATGATTCTTTAATCTTCATTCTTCAGCCAATCATTGGGCCTTTCTATGGTTTGGACTGTTTTTCCACTTCAACCGACTATCAAATGGGATTGTAAAAGTATCAGTCCTCTGTTTTCCTCATGAGGAGCCTTTGCTACTCTCATTTATTAGGCCCAGAATAGTTATGCGGCCCAAATATTACTTCAAAATTTGAGGAGGAAGTGAAGTTGTGAAGAACAACATAGTATAAATATACAGGCCCCAATAACTCAAATTGATAAAGTTTCATGGCCCATTACTAAGTCCCTCCGTGAACCTATTGATAATATTATACGTGAAAAAATAACAGATACATCTACTATGAAAAGTATTGGATTCGGATCACTGATAGAATTCGGTCCATTGACAAGCATTTATTTGACGATCCAAACTAATCGGAAAAAGACCAAACTAATCGGAAAAAGACCGATCATCTTGATTTTTGGCATGCGTGACGAACACACTGAAACCTATAAAATGAACAGATTATATCGTCAAATGAAATTGAGATGAATCCAATATTATGTCACATGAGGAGTTGTCATATGAGAGTATACTTATTTGATGTGAATATAAACGTACGCGCCTGTAACAGTCGTGTATAACACGGGTTCGTACTAGTTCTTTTGTAACGCAGAAGCTTCAAGAGTTCAAAACAAAACGAAGCTTCAAGAGAAAATAGTCAAATCTGATAAGTTGGTTCACAATTGTGCACGCTATATATCCTCCCTCATTCACAATCACAAATCACAATTGTCGACAAATGAGGTCCAGGCAGGAGCAGCAGGACCACACCAACTACAATTAATGCCATGGGATGATGGGAACATGAGATTTTCCCAATATGAAATACAGTACTAAAGATACGTACAACTCGTACCTATACGTAAAATTGATCTTAATTAAGGATAAATCACACTTGCCTTCCTCGGGTTTCTATCAATTACAATGACCTCTCCTATTTTTTCTGAATTTGCACTGCACTCCCTTCTGTTTCACTTTAGATAATAAAAAATAACCCTCCTGTAAGTTTACGGTCCATTAGCTAACAGAAATGACTAAAGTACTAATCTTTTTAAAAAAATAATAATAATAAGAGTAACAATTTTGGTAAAATTTGAGCATATCAAGGTCTATCTATAATTTAGTTGAACTTTTGGGACCAAGCTCCCATCCACTGTGCCTATTGTCAGTCTTGTCTAGTTTCAGTTTGTGAGTTCCAAACTGGCCCAAAAAATGATTGAAATCGTTTATTTTGCGGTTCTCATCGAGTTAAATATGCATACACGCCAAAGATTAGCTCGATTGAATATTGGTGAAAATATATGAACAAAAAGATTTGTACAAGAAAAAACTCACTCAATTGTGTTTCAGTCCCCTATGCTCTATTGACCTCCATATCAATTCCCATACATATACAGGCCGACCCTGTGGGCAAGCTGGGTAGGCCCGGGTCTGAGGCCCACAAAAAATAGCCCATTTTTAGGGCCCTAATTAGGTATATATATGTTCATAACAAGTAATAAATATATAATGTCGCGCTACAAGAAATAGAAAAGGATTTGGCATAGAGGAAAGGTTTGTGTGTTTCCTAGTAAATATTGGGGTTCAATTCCTATGGGCCCTTCTTTTTCTTTTCTACCTTCTCTTCCCTTTTCTTTTTTCTTACCATAGTCAGTTTCTACCTTCTCTTCCCTTTTCTTTTTTCTTACCATAGTCAGTTTCTACCTTCTCTTCTTTTTCTTTTTCTTTTCCTTTCCACTACATCCTTATCATTTGTTGACTTTTTTTAAAAAAAATTGCCGGTGTAGTAATTAGGGAAAAAAATAAATAAAACACTTCGTGCGTATTCATAAAATGTTCGCATTGCCCATTTCAATTGATTTTCTAACTCTTGCAATAAGAATAGATAATTACTGTATGACTGAAAACTATTTTTTATTAACATGAAGACACGAATTACAAAAAAGATAAAATATGGAACACGGTATTTATCATTTGAAATAAATATTGGTTCTTTAATTTTTTTTCTCTAGAAAAACATAGGGTTCTGGTTTACATTATCTTCTGGGGCCACGAAAATCTCAAGACCGGGCCTATATGTGTGTGTGTGAGTATTATTCTACTACTACTACTATATTTTAACTCAAACATATGGGGAGGAGACTTTATGG
Source organism: Vaccinium darrowii (assembly GCA_020921065.1). NCBI lineage: Eukaryota > Viridiplantae > Streptophyta > Magnoliopsida > Ericales > Ericaceae > Vaccinium > Vaccinium darrowii. The sequence continues at coordinate 43,816,724 of CM037158.1, read as the reverse complement.
TAATTGGCGCAACCCTTTGTCACAGTGGATGAATAAATTTGTGTTAACAATTTTAGTGAAAAACGTGAGATTAGGAAAAGCCTTTGTTTATTCGGGGAGTGGATGCACATTCACGCCTAACCACTTCTACCACTTGACTTTGTCCTGCTCCCACATAAATAACAACCATATATTAATATCCATTTTTTAATTGGCAATATGTCTTCCAAAGTAAACTAGCTAGTGTCCGGCACGTGCTCAATACCAGTCATTATATGTTAAGAAAATATTCTCTCGTAATTTTTTCTGTTATATATCAGCAAAAATAAAATATAAATTATTTCAGATGCTACAATACGATCATCCTTGTTAAACTATTAAAACATGTTGTTATTCAAAATTAACATCTTGTATTATGTTCCCCACTGCTTACACTATTATCAATTAAAAGGATATAAATGTTGATATAGAATTCTTGTAGCTATCGGCTTACGTCTGACTATCTTTAACATCATAGAAAACATCGTAGACATTATTTTTCTCTGTAGATTGTGTTATTTTTACACAAATGCTATCGTTGAGATAACATACATGTATCATCTTTCGTCAATCTTTCGTAATAGTTTTTTCATTATCAATCACATGTTTTTAGATACACTATTGCCAATAACTAGAAGCTCGATTTACCCCACAGGCATCGTTAGCTCCGATCATTTTCGTGACATTTCGTCTTTATCAAATAGCAAGTCCATAATTATAACTCCTCCAGTCTACTCCATTACTATTGTCGATCGCGTCCATCCTCAAATACTAAAATTTATCCTTGTGTCTTATACTGGTCCACCTGCAATACATATATAGATTCATTCATCCCGTGAACTCTTACTTTATTGCAGAGTTTTCTATTGCAAATTAATCTCTTCTATAAATAAAGTAAAACTAATGGAAGTGTTGAATCGTCAAATGCGCGTGATTTTACCATTCTTTAATGTAAAGACTTTAATATGTACACGAAAATGCAGGCGGACCATCAGGTCCTCTTGCTTAATAAAGTGAACACAATAATTTATCTTCTCGATTTCATCTCTTTCTATGCATCTACTACTCTATATTTTCATGGTCATAAAAGAAAATTACACTCGTTTATAGTGCGCAATCCCAGCTGTCAAAATTTATTTTAATGGTCGAGATTTGCTTAAAGAAGCTCTCAAGTTTGGTTTGAGTGTTTTCCATGTATAGCAGGGCTTGTAGTATTAGAACAATGATAGGTACACACCCTCTCAACCACTCCCCACCACATCCTCTCTCACATGTGTGGTGGGGCCTACTGGGACCCACCGGGTGAGCCCCACCACACATGTGAGAGAGGGTGTGGTAGGGAGTGGTTGAAAGGGTGTGTACCTATCATTTTTGGTAGTATTAGGCCTTGGCTAGTTTTTTGGTTTTAAATGCTCCTTGTATTGAGTTTTGTTTGATTTCTTTGTATTGTTTCTCAAGGCTATCTCCTTGAGTTTGTTTGGGCTTATCCCTTTATAAAATTGACTTTTTTTAACAAAAAGATACTACTTGACCCTGCTCTGTGCACCACAGCACCGTGTGGTGCGGAGATCCGGTCTGCCATTGCGAAAATGCACGGTTTGAATTTAATCTAAACAATGGCCGGTTCGGATTTACATGGAGTTCGGATTAAATCTGAGCCGTGCATTTTCACAATAGACAGCCCCGCACCATACAGTGACATGTACATGGTGCACAGCAGGAACTCCAGTTCCTTATAAGATACTTTTTGAAATTTGGACAATTAATTGTAAAGATAAATAGCTCGGATCACAGTACACTCATGTGGTGCACTTCATGGTCACCGAATCCACTATTATTTTATTCATAAATGGTATATCATTATACTTCTTTAGTGGAATTTTGAAATTCTCCACAAAGACCCCTAGGAAGTACTAAAATACATTAAAATAAGAGACAGGTAGGCGTATGCCAGCAAAAGAATGTAAATGGACCAACAAAAAAAAAAAAAACCAATCATGTTTGGCATTTGATGATGTCCACTTAAACTTACGGCAAGTCGGCAAGTCTGAAATCTCCATCCTTTTTCCATTGAAGAGTCAAGGGGGCCGGCTCCTTTGCAACGCGAGGGCTCCGCTGTCTCCTGAATCGACAGGTCTTACAAACCGTATTTTAAACTATATGTCTCGACAATCAATAGTCCGATTTAAAATAAACTCTTTCGACAAGTTTGGAAGAATTTTATTTTAAATCTAAATCATCCAAAACACGTTTGAACAATCCTGATTGGGGTTAGTAGGACCTGCCGATCCATGGGACAGCAGAGCCCCTGCTCCTTTGAGCCGTGGGCATTTCACCCTAAATTTTCAATCGCAACCATTGACACCTAATAAGAAGAAGACAATTTGAACTCTCTAATTCAGGATGATTTGAATAGTCCAACTATAAAAACCAGCCACATGATATACTGTTATTAGTAACTTCTTCCCTTTGAACGGTGTTGATCAATTATCCTGACTTCTGACTTAATTGATGCCAAGAACCATTTATCCACCACGGCCGAACGAAAAAATTATTATTTGCTCATGGAACTCCGCGACGTCCGAACAAAAAATTATTGTTTGCTCGTGAAACCCTGCGACGTGGTGTTCAGGAACTAACTATTCAATTTGATGACACTGCTTGTCATTAAATTATCTCTCTAGGTTTCTTGTGTACGGATATAGTCAATAACTTAATGGCTAAGAGAATACTAGAAAATTGATTAGAAAAAAGAGTGGGTACAGAGGGATTTTCTGCTTGAAGGAGTCAAATTACGTTCACATTAGCCCCACCAAGAGGATTATTGGAGTAAAATACAAAAAGAGATGGCTGTGCACCACGTTTGGAAAGTGGTGTCCCGTCAAAAACTTTTGTTCTCAAATGGGCAAATCAATGGTTGCTAAATGCAGCTGCATTTACAAGCATGATCATCGTAATCATTTTGGCAGCCCAGCTGACCTAACTTTCTAGGGCTTGTCGACATGGTCTTTTTTTTATTATTTTTGGTAGTTTTGAGATAAGTTTTCAAAGTAATAAATTTGTATGGAATTGTGTAATTTTTTGTTCTTAGTTGTTTTTTCACTAACATTTTAACAAAGTTTTGTACTTTTTAAAGAAAGGTAAACAAAATACATCCTAAAAGTAAAAAATATATAAATTAATTAATAAAACAATATTGAAGAAAAAAAAAACACGCGAATCAAATTCTAGGTTCTTATACAACGCTATTGTTGGTAGCGATCCCCCATCCGTGCATTGCGTACCTACGACCTCAGGGATCCACTTTTGGGTCCCGCGATTTGAATGAAATGGTAGAATTTTGGATGAACCACTTATGGATGTTCAATTGAGATTATCTCGCCAGAAGCCTCTCAAAAAATCAATCTAAGATGAACGAACCATCATTCATGTGGGACCTAAAAGTAAGTCCCTGAAGCCTTTGGTACACAATGCATAGATGGGGGTCGGTTCCCTGTTCTTATACCCACAAATCAAATTCTATTATTCTCTTTTGCAAATTTAGTAAAGAGTTCATTTCAAATCTTTGGCAGTAAGTTATCTATCCAAGAAGGGATTGACAAAGTAGTCATGCCTTGGAACTTACAAATTTACTCCCACCTAAAGTCTCAGGTTCGAATCCCCTTGTCAGCAAACCCTTGGAACCACAGGGGTTATGCTTGGTCATTATCTCCAGAGCCCCAGAATTAGTTGAGATGCGCACAAGCTAGCCATTACCCCAAGGTTCTTAATCCCGTACCGGATTGGGTACCAGTTTTCCTACTGGTAAGGTACGTTTATTTACCTGGACATCCGTTTATAAAAAATTAAAAAATAAAATAAAATCTACCCAACACAAAATATGCAATGACAAACTGAATAGACCCTAAATATACACGTACATAAATATGCACGCATAAACAGGCTTGCCGAGCATTTCGTGTTCAGCAAAGCATCAGCAGAATTCCTAGATATAATGTACAGAGAGCCTAGAACAACTGTTGAAGATTATTCATTTTCCCACCAAGAAAAGGAATCACAATAGGACTTAATGTATTCATAGAGGTACGAGAATTTCTCATCATTCACACTTTAGAAACTAATAACAATTAGATTGAAACTGTAAGACGTAACTGCAGCTTTGTGAATCCAAAGCCAAACAGGGCCCGGAGTTAAAACGAAAGATTGCAATGTTAATTAACTGGCAATGCCAAACCAAAAATGTCGCTCAAAACTGGACCGGTGATTGAGCGAGATAGCAATGCTAATAATTAACTAAAATGCCAAAACCTAATATTGTGGCTCGAACTGTTCCGGTGATTGAGCTGCCAAACCGAGCCATGACTTGCTTTCAGCCGGCTTGGAAGGAGACGCTACTGAGTTGCTTGTTTGGTAAGGTGCTCTCGCTGTAATCCTGTATAAATATCACACATGATCAACCCGTGAACAGAAATGAATTTCATACGAATGGCTTTTTTCCTCTCATTTTCTGAAAACATGAACACTGATAAAAAAAAACAATTTTTCCCAAAGGCTTGCCCATTTAAAATAACCCCATTCCCTACAGCTAAATTGAAGCAATCAAATGGAAGAACATTTGAGTGTAGTGTAATAGTAGCACTTTTGCCTAAATTGCTAACAAGGTACAAATTCCTACCTATCTTTTCTCTTCTCCAAGAAACGGGTGAGTGAGGCTTTTCTTGCGATAGGCAAATCTGCAATAACAAAGAAAAACCCTCATTAGATCATTTAGTAGAGCGCAACAAATAACTCTTTTTCTGATTCAGAATCGCACAATTCTTCACGAAGCAATTTAGGAAGGACAGAATAGATTACCATTAACAATTGGTTGAGGAGGCTGTTGGGGGCGATCTTGGATCACATTATTGCCAAAATTGGGAACAACAGGACTTGTGCTAGTTGGAATCAAATTAGTTACTTCGCTTGGTTTTTGGACGGGTGTCGGGGCCAAAATGGTAGGGTTACTGTGGGAGCTTCCCTTGCTAGCCAAGAGCATGACTTCCTTCGCCTTATCGGCCGGAAGATCATTGAACACAATCACTCGTCCGGCATAGAATATGGTCATCTGTGCAGTTTCTGGTTCTGCCTTACTTACACTGCACATGAGATCAGAATTTATCAGTACAAAAGATGCGAAATTCAAGCTAGGTATAAATGCAAATAATTATTTATTTATTGCTAAGTAGTCTCAACGTGCATCAATAATGAAAACAGACCCTTGCATCAACTGAATCATTACTATCTCTATTCACAGCTATAACCCATTTTAACTTTGTCCTTAAGAGCAAAGCCAATGCAATTGTCAAAATGGCTATAGCCATTGCTATATTTTGGCACCAAAAAGTGATTTTTGGTGCTAAAATAGAACCCATGCTCCAGTGCTTGGTTCTAAAATAGAACCAAACAGTTCCAAATTTAACTAACTTTTCCACCACCTCACTTTTAATTATGTTTTCAACTCCAATTCAACTATGTACGTTATTTTCAACTCCGTTGTGATCTAATTTTTTAACCCCCATTCCAAACTATTTTTTAATTACGTTTCTTTTTTTTTTTTTAGCCGTTGGTATAGCATTTGGAACACTGATTGGGGCTTTCACTTTGATGCACTGGATAATTTTCCATTAGTCTCACTGCCTTTACCCTTTCCTTTGTCAAACAAAACAGATCGTCTCTCTCTCTCTCTCTCTTTTCTCCTCTGTAAATCCAAAATGGGGAACTTAGGGCCGGCCAACCCAGCCGATTCACCCACGAAGGCACGAACTCTCTCTCTCTCTCTCTCTCTCTCACACACACACACACACACAAACACTCTCTTTCACCATCATCAACAACCGATCTCACCCAAGGAAAAGAACGATGAAACCCAACCTCTAATCGGCATGTTTATCTTTTTCCGGCGTGTTTTCTTTTCCGACGGTTGATGGAAAAGATCAAAACCACCACCGGCGGCTTCGTCTTCGACGGTAATATTTAATTTTCCAGCATATTTAATTTTCCGGCGACTTTCCGATTATTTTCCGGCAATAATCTGGTAAGTTCCGATGTCCATTTCCCTCCCTTTTTCAGTTGGATGATGAGTTGTCAAGGATGGCTACAGCCATCTTTGGTTCTATATTTAGCACCAACTATCCATCTGTGCCATTTTGCATCTGGATTTGACTATGCATTGGATTGCTTAGTTCTAAAATTGGTTTCATATTATGACTATAGCACCATGGATAGCACTGCATTGGCTTTGCTCTAACGCGTACCACTGTAACCTAGGACCTCTACCATATAAACGACTGGTGTTCCCTGTACTACAGATCTGAGCCGTTGATCGCACAATCAACGGCTCAGATTTCATCTCGGCAGTTACACGATCCGAGCCATTCATTGTCGAGATAAAATTCTAGCCGTTGATTACTCGTGTCATGTGCCGCACTAGGGTTGATAGCACCTGGAGGTTTCGAACCTGAAAACATACGAGGGAGCAAACCACCAGGTCCAAACCCTTGGCCATATGTCTATGTCAAAACACCCTTAAAAACCTTAGCAATTTCTCGATTTACAATATTAATTTCAGTTCTCCAAACAAAATGATAATGGGTGCCTCACTAATTTATGGAGAGAGAGAGAGAGAGGAGTCTAACGCACCTGGAATCATCCTTAGAAACTCCACAACCGAAACCAGATTGCTGGGGAAATAAGTCCATAGAAGACAAATTCCGAGACATTGGAGGCGAATTACGGGTCGAAACAGCCACTGGTTTCTCAACCATCGGAAACAAATTCATTGTGGTGGCGGCGGTGTTGGTTGCGGCCGTCGACATGCCTGCAAAATTCCCAAACAGACGATACATCGTCAGATCTGTCTTTCAAATGGGCAACAAAAGGACCCTATATAGGAACAGAGCGAACGAAAGCGGGAAAATTCACAAATCTTTATAAGGAAAATTTTCAACTTTGTGGGTGTTTGAAGGAGAAGGGGAAAATCGAGGACGTGCCAAACGGATGTGGTAAAAAAAGGTAATGAATTTCGGAGGATTTCGTTAACAGGGCTTGAATTTCGGATCTGAAATTCGAAAATTAACACGTTTTCCTTTTTTTGTCACTAATTTAATTAGGGAAACACGCAATACAAGAAATAAATTTTTTAAAATGCGGGAAAACTAAAACTAAAAAATTACACGATAATCTGATATAAAAGTTTGTTTTTTGGGGGTTATTGGTTTCCATATTTTGTTTTCCAGGGAGAAAAAAGGTACAAAAATAAAACGAAATAATTTTCAAATTGTAATTCCCCATTTAAATGGTACTGTAATAAGAAAAAACAAGAGAAGGAGAATCAGAGACATAGCCACAATACAACGCAAAAATGACGAAAACCAAAAGAGGGATAAAAAAATTTACCTAGGCCGAGATCTCCGAAGCTGCCCTTCTCTTTCAAGTACTGACTCAACAGACTACACGTCTGCGAGAAATTCGACGACTTCTCCAGCCTCTGCCCGGAAAACCTTACTGAATCCCCGAACTCCGACGAACTCGACATATTATCCGGCGACCCAAATTAAAATCAATACCAATCCTCGCAAAATGTTCAGAGACTTTTTGAATCGGAGACACAACCGCTTTATCTTTTTTATCTATACCTCTGCTTTCTCTCTCTCTCTCTCTCTCCTCTTGTAGCTCTGTGCAGGTGAGTCAGTCGCAAGTCTCTCTCTCTCTTATTTGTAAATTGCAATTGTTGGAGGAGGGGTGTAGTTGTAGGGTCGTGGAAAAGCACACGAGGAATACATGGGGGTTTTGGTCGTCTTCCGTGCACCTTCTTCCAAGTGGTGGTTGATTGGATTTTTTTAGGTATTTCTGTGTATCATTATTCTACTTGTCGTTTTGTTTTGTTTTTCTAAGGCAATTTCAAACACGTGTTGTCTCACGTTTTTTAAACAATGTCGGCCTCGGTGGATGCTGTCTTTTCAAATCCCGTTCGTACCCTTTTTTCTCACTGAATTTACAACCTTTGCCCCGGGTACGGAATAAAAATCCTGCAAGGCGACATCCGAGCCGTCAAGTGTGCTTTCCATGGTCATGATTTTATCTTGGCATTTTATAGATTAAAGCCCTCCATTACATGATGAAATCCGAAATGTTGATTGCCGAGATCAACAGTTTAGATGTGCCCTTGAGGACCCCTGCGTCCGACACATGTTAAAGTTGAAAAGTGCGTTGAAAAGTGTTAACAGTATATAAAAGTAGGTGTAAATATATTGAAAATTGTAAATTATGTGTTGGAGTGCGTTCATGTAGCCCTTCATAGAGCTCAATAAAAAACATGATTCCTGTAACCGACCTCAATTAATTGGGACTTAAGGCTCGGTTTGGTTTGTTTTAGTGTTCTTATGGTGTGCCGAGCAAGATCCATTTTTCAATACTCCGCCAATGTCAAGTTTTGTAGTATTTGAGATCGGCTCATTAACTAAACAAGCTTCAAACTTGAGTTTAATAAGCTCTTGCCTGGCTCAGTTGTAAATGAGCCGAGCTCGATTAATTTATTTTACGAGCATCTTCAAACGAGTCAATTCTATACAAACGAGCTGAGTTATTGAATGTTGAGTTAGGCTAGTTAAGTTAACGAACTTAAAACTCAAGCTCGACCTCAGTTCGTTAAATAAAAATATAAGAGCCGAGCCATGAACCACAAGTGAGCATATCCGTTGCAACCCTACCTCCGTTGAGATCGCAACAAGAAAATTCATATTTCCACCACGCTTTTTGATTATCTTCGTTACCACCTCAATCCCAACCTCCAACCTTACTTTGAAATATATTCACGCATAATGGTTTTTTTTAGACGGAAATTCACGCATCATGTTATCTCCATTGTTTATTTTTGATTACGTCGTTAATCACTATCACTTACCAATCCCAAATATGGGGGCATTTTTTCAGTGTTACCTCCGTTGTCATGCACTTGCGATCTAGGCCGTTCATTACGGTTTTGGACGGTTAGAATTATGAAAAGAGAAAGGGGAGAGAGAAGAATTCGATCCGAACCATTTAATACACTTTTAAACGGTTCGGATGCAACATTTGGGGCTCGGCCACGTGATACCTATTTTGTACCCAATTTTTTTTCCAAATACTGTTCTTGTTGTACTTCCTCTTCTTATGGTCGTACTTACGTCAATGTACTTCGCAACGTAAATGAGGCATTTTTGGTTTATAAAAGAATTTTGTACTTCTTTCGTCCCAAAAATATAGTCATACTTCACTTTTTCGGAATGGAAATGGTTTTTTCCTTCGGGGACAATGGGTGATGGGCTAATCACGGCCGTCTGTGGTCGGCCATTAACGGTTCAGATCTATTCGGCAGTAGACGGTTCAGATTTGTTTGGATAAGATATGAACTGAGTTGTCTATGACCTACCACAGACGGTCATAATCGGCCAGCACCCATATTGTCCCCGAAGGGACAACACCCATCCCGGGTCTCACTTTTTTTACCACTCAAATAATCATCTATATCTTACAGCCTATTATGTTTTCTACGATTTTGAAACACGAGTTTAGTAAATTGAGATTCTTCCAAAATGCCGATGCCCACTGTATCAGATAAAATGCCTTCTACGGTTTTAAAATCGAGTACTAAGCAAATTGATTAAGATTTACAAATTACCAAAAAAATTACTAAGATTTTTTTCCATAGCAAATTAGTAAAAGATGTTACTTTTTTTTTCCTTATGAACTCTGTTTTTCGTCCTTTTTTTTTTTTCCCCATCTCTCTGTAGTTATTTGAAACTCCTGGATTTTAAGGCACCCAATGTCGGTAAATTCAAGAAACTAGCTACGAAGGTGAATATGTGGCTGTGGTGGGGATCCCTGTGGTGGTGGCTAGGGTTAGGAATTGGTGGCGGTGATGTTTTGAGAAAGAAGATGGGTAATTATAGGGTGTGGGTATGTTTTGGGAGAAAAATATTTTTTTGTTAAGTTTTAATCTCAACCATTGAAACTAATGGATGAGATGGAGTGTCTTTTTATATGTCCCCGAAACCGGCTCCTTTACAATTAATGACTTTACTACTATACTGTCTTTATAAACTCAAATATCAAACCTCCCCTTGAAAGTCAAGAGGTATAAGTTAGAAGCCAGATCTCAGCGAAGTTTATCATCTTATATATTATTGCAGAATGACTTTTGGTGAGGTGAGGAGGAACGTGGATGCGACAAGTGTCCCTATCTTTGCACCTTTAATTTTATTTTATGAAATCTAACAAAAATTCGTAATGGTATGTTTTCCATGGAATTGTTACATTCTCTAATACCAATACAACCATGAGAAGGAAAGTTTTAGTATATTTTTATTCCAGTCTTGCATACCAGCATACACAAAGAAAACAAATATTTTAAATGTCTGATTTATATGGAATCAATTGAGCAATATAAAATCTAATTGAGTTACTTCTATTGTTATGAAACGATTTGTTTACAAAATCAAAAAGGAAGGATTTTTTCATATTCTCTTCTATACATAAACCCTAAAAGTTTTTATATAGAATTTATTATCACTCCAACTCTCTCTACATTGGGAATAATGAAATATGTAGCTCACGTTTCTTGCTCCATATGAAGGTTAAACTTATATCCTGACAGTTTAATATTTTTGATACTTCATTTTTGTCGCTTTACATAATTCTGATATTTTTCTCAAGATAACCAGTTGCTGATTAAATATATGGTGATCTGTGTAGCTCCGTTGCCGCTCCAAACAATACCATCTCCGAGCAACTACTATATATGGATTGTGGATGAAAACTTTTTTTTTACAAGATGCTCCATTGCCGTTGTAACTTGATTATACATAGTGTTCATCATCTGTTGAAAAGTTTTCTGTTTCTCGAATTCTTATATTTATTGATTGTGTTGAGATCATGACAAGTCTTAATTAAGCTAATTTTTTTTCCTGTATCTATTTAGTTTTTATTCTTTTATTCTTTGTCGTTCTGTATAGGAGGTGCCGAGGTGATGCAATTCTCTTAAATTAAGGAATGAGATCAAATTCGGGTGAACCCAACAATGTGAGTTAATTTGATTGGTTATTGTGAATGACTCCATTTTTCTTAAATTCATTTACTAAACTTGGTTAGATGCATGAGTCCCAAAGCTTTGATTAATAAATAAAATTTGAGAGAAATTAGGTTTATTTGTGGGAGTATCAAATAGTAAGGATAATGTGTTGTGTCGTGCTTTTAGGTAAGGCAAGTACTTAGACTTCACAGCGACCTACAAAATAACTCATAAGAACTAATAAAAATGCCCAATAGGAATTCACCTTACAAATAGTGTGTGTGTGTGTGTATATACACGCCACCGATCCTGTCAAGGATCCCGGATTTCCCGGATTGAAGCTTTTTTCGCTGTTTTGATGCTTTTAAAAATTATTTTTGGGAAATCCGAGCCGTCCAATGTGTTCAAAAGGTGTTTTCCAAGGTCCACGCGGGGAATCTTCAAAAAAAAAAATACCGGGAAGGGCTTGATCCAAGCGTTTTTTCGCAAAAACTGCATATTTATAATTTTGCCAAAAACCGCTTGGATCAAGCCCTTCCCGATTTTTTTTTGAAGATTTCTCACGTGGACCTTGGAAAACACCTTTTGAATACATTAGACGGTTCGAATCGTCAAATAAATATCGGGAAGGTGGAGTCTCGGATCCGGGACTCCCGGACTAGATAGTTCCTCTATATATATCCAACTAAATGCACAATTTCATTTGTCAAATTTAAGCTCTAAAATGGAATGTCAGACAAGTCATCTAATAGCCAGACAATATGCATGACAACTATAAGAAAATTTTGAATATATTGCAAAAACGGAATATGTCCTTGAAATTTTTCTATCATTTTTTTTCCTTCAATTGCCCGTATATAGCACAGGTTCATGCTAGTAGGTATTATAGACCAGTGACTTCCTTTACTTGTTTTGTAATTTATCTTAGTTCGGAAATTATCATAACAACAGTAAAAACGTATACTTTTTAGGTTAAATTATCTTCTTTTTTTTGTACTCATAAAATTAGCTGGTAACTGAGCGTCAGGTTGGTAATTCCGTAATTGCTTGAAAATTACTCCACTGTTTATTTTTTAATTTTTCCATTTTAATAAACAAATAAAAAACCGAAACGAGTTAAATGTGATGCTCTTAGCAACGGCTAAGATTGCGCCAAGTGGAAATAGATGCGGGTAGAGTGTTTTGCACCAAACTTGCATGCACTCCGCCTTCCCCAATTTTCAAGCGGATGACCAATCCACGTGGTGTGTTTCTGTTGGCTGGTGGAAACGTGCACTTGCCGTTTGCTGTTTGTTTAATATTTTCCTTCTTTCTAGAGCTTTCCTAACGTGCGGTGAACGTTCACGTGCCAATGTATTTCATTTTTTCTAGAGGTAATTAAATAATCATCCTTTTTTTGACATCACGTAAGTTTTCATCCTGTCAACTGTTTGAAGTTATGTTTTCATCCTCTTTTAATGTGATTTACCATTTTTAACCTTTTACTGGACACACACACGCACACAATAATCTCTTCCTAATTTGTAGGGATTTTATACTGTAACTTCCGAAAATCATGGAGTAATTGAGATTGTGGGGGATTTTAAAATGAATGGGGCTAATTGTATTGCCTAAAATAAAGGAATTTTTGAAATAGTAAGTGGATTCAAAATTTAGTGGAATGATTTTATTCTCAAATATAACTCACACAAAGAAGAGTACCGAAAATCATGCTTTTTTAACCAAGTCGATCGACTCACATGAAAGACAGTAGCCATGGCAAAGATGAAAAATAGGAATATTTCTATAAATCATGGTAAAATTGAAACAAACCATTTTCCACGGTAAATTCCATCATTTAACAAAACACAATTTTGTTACTCATTTAAGTGAACATAATTGCCTTAATTTGGCAAATATGTCAAATAATGGGTGGGGACTTATTTGATCTATACAACTGGATAATTGCCTTAATTAAGTGAACATAATTTCCTTAATTATTAGAGATTTCAAATTAGGAAAATATTTCAAATCATGGGTGGGGATTTATTTGATCTTTACAACAGGATAAGAAGAGGAAAATTTGAAATTTCATTTTGAGTGATTCCTTATTTACCAGCTTGTCATTTTGATCATGGTTAAAAATATAGGTTCACTTCATATTTCAATAACCATGGTAAATATTTTCATGGTGAAATACATTGTAAAAGTCAATACCCCAATTATCATGGTAAATACTGTATGTCCATCATGGTAAAAAAAAAAAAAACCAAGCCACCAAAGATTGATTCCTGTCATTTTGATCATGGTCAAACATATATGTTCACTTTGTATTTCAATAATCATGGTAAATGTAAAACTCAATACTCCAGTTATCATGGTAAATATTGTGTATCCATCATGGTAAAAAAAAAAAAAAAGGCCACCAAAGTTTGATCATGGTAAAAATTGTATATGTATCCACAACATCTTTCAACAATCATGGTAAAAAAAAAAAAAGGGGCACCAAAATTTGATCATGGTAAAAATTGTACATTCATAACATCTTTCAGTAATCATAGTAAAAAAAAAACAAACAAAAAAAAAAACAAACAAAACAGAGCACTACAACAACAAAAAAGAAGAAACCCGGTGGTTTGCGCCAACGAAGAAAGAGATAGGCGTGACTGGCAATGAGTTGTAGCGGCGAACATTGATGGATCTCGATTTGGGACGACGATTTGATACAACGAGGAGACGACGCCGATTTAGTTAGGAGGAAGGATCGCCGCGATGGGACCACTAGGAGTGAAGTTTTGGGACGTCAACTCAGAACCCCCTACGTGAAGATTTCGTCCTCAAAGATGACGTCCCCTAGGTGAAGATTTCCGGCGTTGCAGAAATCGATTTGCAGAAATCTAGTGCTAATGGGCAGAGGTGGCTCCAAGGGAGAGGTTGGGTGGTCACCCGAACACCCTGAAATTTTTTTTTTTTAGAAATACATGTAAAAAAAAATATATATAAAAATTTTATCATTTTGAACACCCTGGCCAAAAATGTTTGAACACCCTGCCTAAAAAATTTGAACACCCTATCTTAAATGTTTGAACACCTTACCCAAAATGTGTGAACCAAAAAGGGAAAAAAAAATGTTAATCTCCTTTGGACCCTCAATACTATGCAAAGACAAGTACAGAGAATGATATGTAATTAATGAAAAAGAAAAAAAAATCTGTAGTTTATCTAAATGAAAAAGGAATAGGGATGAAACCATTCCTGAGGAATTTTTTTTTAGCTATTTCGCCATTCTCTGTCCATCACCGTCGTCTATCGTCTCCGGACTCTCATTCGAATCACTGAATCAGCCAATCGCCCACAGGTCACAAGCTAGACCACTTTCCGATTTTTTGATAATCTGGTATTTTGAGTAAGTTCTCAGTTTAGGTTTGTCCTTTGTCGGTAGTCTAGAAACAACTCTACTGTACATGTAAATAGTAGAAATCTAAGGTGGTTATGGTCCACCACTCCACATATTATAATAAAGAACTAAACTTTCCTTTATTGCTTACATGACACATGTGCTTAATGCTTCCATCTATCTACTGATTATAATAAAGTATAATATATGTTAAGCTTACTGCTTAGTATAATTTTTCTACGGTGTAATAGCAATTTTGTTTCTGTTTTAATTTTTGTTTGCTTAGTTGGAATCATGAACAAGTTTGTGATACGAAAATCAAGACCAGTGCAAGAGTCATCTTCTATTGAAACTTTTGATGATAGCAACCCCAAAACTTGTCGAAGCAAAGCCGTATTGACTTGCAAAATTTTCCATCGGTTAATGAGGCTATTATTCAACGATTTCAAAATATGAAAAGTCGTCGAGGTCAATTGATATTAATAGTTTTTTTTTATGTACGATTATGATTTATAGAGGACCGTAGTAGAATTTTTGAACACCCTCATGAAAAATCCTAGAGCCGCCACTGCTAATGGATCAATGCAGAAATTAGATTCTATTTTATAATGGGATCAATGCTGTTACCGAAAAAAAAGGGATTGGGTTTGTTTCTGCCATCCCTAAATTACGTGGTTGGTCCACTAAATTTTCAAATTAATCCTAATCCTCATCCGTTTAAATCTTATATATATATATATATATATATATATATATATATATATATATATATATATATATATATATATATATATATATATATATAAAGGGCAATATAGGGTTTATTTGAATTTCGGGATTGAAACATAACTCCAAATAGAGCACAGGATGAAACCATAATTTCAAGGTGGTTAGAGGATGATTATTTAAGTGCCCCTTTTTTCTATCCGAAAATCATCCGAGACTTTGTTCTTTAATGGATTTTATCTCATAAAATTTAGTTTTAATAAAATTTAACATTCTCAATGAATTTTAGCAAAATTAGATTTTATCAACACTAGATTTTATCTCACAAAATTATTTACAAAATATCTTTATCAACCCTAGATTTAATCTATTGGGAAAACAATTTCATTTTATCATACCTCTAAACAAAATTACATTTTATCAAAATTAAATTTTATCTCATTAAATCTATTCAAGAACAAGGCCCGAGTCCTTTTCGTATGGGTGGACACTGGACAACTTGCAAACGGATGGAGATTCCTCATAAAAATTGGCAAAAAAATACTCATAAGAAAATTCTAAAACAACTTATTTTTCTGTCATTAAAATTTGAAAAAACATATTAAAATATGCGAAAAATGAATAAAAGCGTATAAAAAAATATTAAAATTTATAAAAAGTACATTGCAATTTGTTGTGTATGTTTTTTTTTTTTTTTGTATGAAGAAATTTCATTACACTAATTAAAATATGCGAAAAATGAATAAAAGTGTAATAAAAAATATTAAAAAATTTATAAAAAATACATTGCAATTTGTTGTGCATTTTTTTTTTTTTAGAAGTAAGAAGAAATTTCATTACACTATTGAAGCAATACAACAAGTGTGTTGTTTTTTTAAATCTTTTTTTTTTTATTTCTTGTCAGTCTGTTGGGTAATAATAAAAGAGCACATCAATAAAATCAACTTCTTTTCCGTCTTTTATTTTTGCCATAAACTTCTTAGTAGGTACTCAACACCAGTTGTAACCCCTAATCCCTCCTATCATCCTATTGTTTGGTAGAAAAAAGGTATACGACCTCACTTATTTCACATTACACGTTGCCATTCTTCTTAATTTGGAGGCAACAGAATTAAAAGTTTAGCTAGAAAACGCTGATGATCTATACCCTCAAAAATGAAATTAGCGGGTAATTAGTTTCAAGGAAAAAAACGTACTTCAAAATTTTTTTTTTTCCGGGTAACGTAAGATGTCTCGTGCCAGTTTAAACACCTCAAATTAACTACTCTACATAGTCTCTCCCACAACCATTTCCATTGGTGGCATAGCCAGAAATCTTTAACGGTGTGGCCACAAAATCTAATCACATGTTTTCTTTTTTTTTTAAAAAAAAATCCACAATAATCTATTTCTTTTTAAAAATCTGAAACACATAATTAATTTTTGTTTGTACAATTTCCTAGAATTACACTGGTCTTCATCTCCCTCTGCCACTGCTTTCAGTCACAACACATTTACACATGATGTGAAGTGACTCCAAAGAATTACTAACAATAAAAATTAAAACTGAGACGAGAGAGGATACGTTTAAGTCTCTCATACCAAGTCCACCAGGCCAATCCTTTGATTGATGGAAAAGGCTACAATACACACTCCTTATTTGGGACACACCCCTATAAAAGTTACGAATTTTTTGTAAAAGTTAAGAATTTTTTGTAAAAGTTACGAATTTTTTAATAAAAGTTACGAGACACACCAAAATGTTACGAATCATATTGCTGAAAAGTTACGAAAAACTAAAAAATGTTACGATTGCCGATGAGATGACACAATCTGGACAATACAATAGGTGCATATAGTACACCCAAATAAGGGGTGTGTATTATAGCCATTTTGTAATAACCCGAAATTTCGTAAATAAAAATTTCGGTTTATTAATTCGATTAGTTATTTTTAATATCGCTGAATAAAATAATTTATTATTTAGTTTAAATAATTTGAATGAAACTAGATTTAGTTTGTTTATTTCCTTTTATTTATTTTTCCGCGCCGTAAAATCAACGCGTGCACACCGAGTATTTCACTACATCGCATCCGGAAGGCCTATTAATTTTCCCAACTCTTATGTTGTCCTATTTTGACTAGCCTTAGCCTATTTAAAACCCTAATTAGACATGTGCTCAATTTTGTCTTCCTACCAATGTTGACTTTACTAAACCTAATTTGTATTTTTTTTGAATTAATGAGAAGAAAGAAAATTTGACTACTTAACAAGGTAGGCTACTTACCCAATTACAATCTTCTATAAATAGCTCACTCACCTTACTTCATTTCCTCACACCAAAATCTCCCAACTTCTCCACTTTGTGCTTTCTAGTGTTCTTGAATGAGTTCTTGAGTGTTCTTCTTGAAACTCATCCTAAACCACCACACTCCACCACTCTCGACCACCCCTAGATCTTAGAAAGGTAAAATAAGTTAGCTAGAAAGCGTTTGAACGGAGGTCAACTAGTCGTTACGCCGCCGGAATTCAACTAGCTATTCGGCTTCCGACTAATCATCGGAATTAAGGTAGATACTTTATCTTAACCTTAGATTAGTATTTACTAGTTCATATTGATTATGTTATTATTTTGCTTAAACGTGCTTAATTATGATTAAACGTGATTATGTTGGTGATTAGTGATTTTATGAACAATTACACTTTGAAAAAAAAAAAAAAACACACTTAGTCGTTACTAGGCACGAATTAAAATTGACTATCAAAATGCACCGTTATAATGTTCGATGGACTTTTGGGAAACTAAATTACCCAGTTATAATGCCTGAATGAAAATCGACTTTCCAAATTTACGCAGTTATAATGCCCGACCAATTTTCTGAGAAAAGAGCTTTTCAAATGACATGAGATTTTCCGGGATTATTGAATAAATATTCTTAATCTATTTAGACTAACAAATAGAATCTATGGCTAGCATGTCTAGTCAGGCTTTTTCTTGGTTTAGCCCAAACCAAGTGGCGATTCGACGAACGAATCTTAAAACACGCCAAACGGATTCAACTATTAGAGTTTTCTAGTAGGGTACTTTCTTGGTTTAGACAAACCAAGTGGCGATTCGACGTACGAATCTTAAAACACGCCAGCAAATCCAAGAACGAGAATGAATCCTTATGTTTTGATTTAAATCCCCGGAAGAAAGAACTTTTGTCGTTAAGTAACATGTTTTCGTAAGATGGGTTACGAGCGGAAGGTTTATCATGAACGATTCTAAACGGAGGATTTTGTTTTATGAAATTAATGCATGTGCACGTTCTTTTTCAAAGACGATACGACCCGACACATTTTTCGAGAAAGTGATCGAATGTTTTTAAATGGAAGAGATAGAAATGAGAATGAAAATGTTGATGTGATGAAAGTTGAGATGTTGATGCTGTTGGAGTCCCGCCTCAGTTCCCCGGTGTGAACTGGTGGTCAAAGCTCAATGGAACTATACTATAAACAATACTGCCATTAGAGTCCCGCCTCAGTTCCCCGGTGTGAACTGGTGGTCAAAGCTCAATGGAACTATACGGTAGTGCTGTTTGAAGTTTCTCCTCAAATTCCGCGGGTGAATTTGACGGTCAGAACTTACTCAGTACAACACATAGCAAGCGGACCTCATAAACAGACTGGTGGGGATTCAGTGATATGGGTAGCCGGGACTATGTCGTGTGTGACGCGGAGTTAGCGGACCTCATACTGCAGGAGTCAGTTTATGGGTGGCCGACCCTTCGAACGGAAAGGTTGGTGACCGTTAGAACGGGGTTGTAGAACGGGCCAATAACTTTCGAGAGATGTGAGATGTTGACATGGTTGAAATTTGAGAAGAATATTGTTAAGAGAAAGTGATACGAGATGTTGATACTGTACTCTGATTTTTATTAAAGGAAACGAGATACTGATACTATACTCTGATTTTTCTTAAAAGAAACGAGATACTGATTTTATTAAAGCTGCACTCTGATTTGAAAGGAAATGGGATACTGATTTTATTAAAGCTGCACTCTGATTTGGATGTGATACTGATGCATTGACACGCATGAACTTACTGTTTTGATAAATGGTTTTTCAACTATTTACCTGCCAACTTTATTGTTCTAGAATTGCTAGTTTAAAGTTGGGGTAGTGTATCTATTGAGCGTCCTCGCTCACGGTTTCGCCCTGGCATAATACCACGATGTTGCTTCGCGACTCTGACGTATTATGCTAGATTATCACGTTGGACAGGAATACCTTTACGGAGAACACGGAGCCGGAGGAGCTGCCGGAATGGAGATCCACCAGGCGGAGGAATTTGCGGAGCCGTAGAACCCACCCAGTCTACCTTTTTGTAATCTGTGAAGGATAGACCATCTATATGTATTTTGGTTATTATTATTACTGTTTAGACCGACTTTAAATTGTAATAATAATCCATAACGCTTTTCCCAAAATGCGGGGCGTTACACATTTCCTTGATTGATTCCTGCACCTTAGAAATGTTTACAAATTTCTTTTTCTTTATTTCTTTCGTTGTTTGCTCCAATTAACATCTGTAATTCGTGTCCCTGTGAAGTGAACTTGGAGATTTTAATAGTATTTGCTTGGACTGCAACGGGCGGCCGCTGACGTGTTATTGATACAGCAAGCCGAATAATAATTTTCTTCTCTCTCAAAATTACACCCCACCCCACTACGGAACTCTGATACTATGTGGAGCTACGTAGGGATGGCAACTGGGTGGATCTGAACTGGATTTTAGGTAATGTGCAACTTTCAATCTGACCGGGTGCCCAACGGGAAACTTTTTAGGCTTCCCAAACCTGCCCCTAACGGTTATCGGACTCCCACCCCCATCCCCAAAAACCACATACCCAGAGTTTACTTATTCCATCCACTTATTGAAATTATTAACCGTTGCTTTAAATGAATTTGGAATGTGATTGATCAATACGATGAGATTCATGACTGTGTAATATGACAGACGCAAGTCATTTTTTCGTTAGGAAAAAAAAAAAAAAAATGGACCCCTCTCCTCCTTCCTTGGAGCTCATCCATCGAGTGAATGATCCATTGCTTTGCTTCTCACGTTCGAATGAATATGGATTACCTTTCCACACAAGAAAATTGAAGTAACCAACACTTTCACGAGTTGAAGTCTCGTGAATAAAAGAAAGTTCCGATTTTTCTTTCATTCTCATAAATCTACTGAAAACATAAGGTACAATTTTGTTATAAGGCCAATGTCTGGGGTATTTAACAAGGGAGCCTTGTCGATAAGGACTAACTACAAGGTCTATAGTGTAATTAGTCCATCAAAAAGTATTACCCCTCCTCCGGTCCTATTAAACGCGCGCATCCCAAAAATACCCTGAGATTTGACAAAAAGGGGAACCAGAGGCGGACTCCATAACCGTCATCGGGCATCGCCATCTTTCATCGTCGTCGCCGTTCCTTCCTTTGCTACGCGCTGTTCATATCCACCATCATCGTCACTATACCATTGTAAGTACACTCCATTTTCCCCTTGTTACTTAAGTCGTACAACAATCACTATACCATTTTTTCCCGTTGAACAATAATCATAGTCAAATACATTTGAACATAGTGATTTTTTGTTCGATATTGTTTGCCCTACATGTTTATCGTTCAGATATTGCTGTCTCAACAATATGCTTATGCCGCTCTTTGTTTAGTTGAGTGTCTGTTTTGGAAGAAATTTTGTTAACTGTTTGTTTAGTTCATAGTCTGTTTTGGATGAGAAATCGTTATCTATTTGTGTAGTTCACACAAAAAAACACTTTTTATGAATGAGATATTATTATCTCTTTGTTTACTTACCTACAAAATTGACTGTTGTGAACAATTTTTATCATTGAGATATTATTATCTCTTCATTTATTTTGTGAGCAGCCCAAAAAAGATGAATGAAAAGAACAGCCCAAAGAAGATGGATCCCAGAGTAACATTTGAACCCCCAATTAATGTCAAACCAATAGCAATAGAACCCAGTCCCGAAGTCAAACCTGCACCTGCAAATGATACTGATTCTGCAGATGATACTGATTCTCCTCAAGAGATTCTTCAACTAACTCTTCCAGGGTTTCCTCCTGACGCCCATCCTACTGAAGTTGGACGGCCAATTACGAAGCAAAAGAAAGCAGTATATAAAGAGCAGAACAAGCAGGAAGAGGATGAGGTCCGAGAAAAAAGAACTAAGAAAAGAAGTGAAACAAAACAAGATTTGCAAGAGCATGACGAAGAGGATGTGGATCAGGTTCGGGAAAGAAGAACTAAGAAAAGGAAAGATAGGAAAGAAGATCTGCAAGAAGTGGAGAAGCAGCAAGAGCATGACGAAGAGGATGTGGATCAGGTTCAGGAAAGAAGAACTAAGAAAAGAAAAGATAGAAAAGAAGATCTGCAAGAAGTGGAGAAGCAGGAAGACCATAATGAGGAGGATGACAATCAGGTTTCCCCTATCTGTTTGAGTAGTTCACAGCCTTTTTTGGATGAGATATTGTTAACTCTTTGCATAGTTCACAAAGTCCTTTTGTAGAACGGTAGAAAAACAGTTTTTATGAATGAGATTTTATTATCTCTTTGTTTACTTACGTACAAAAGTAACTGTTGTGAACACTTTTATCAGTGAGATATTATTATCTCTTCCTTTCTTTATCAGGTTCAGGAAAAAAGAACTAAGAAAAGAAATAAAAAAAAAAAAGATCTGCAAGAAGAGAAGATGCAGCAAGAAGATGAAGTCCAGGAAATAAGGAGTATGAGAAGAAACGAACCTCGAATTACAAGGAAGAAAAAACAACAAATGCAAGAGGAGGAAAACAAGGATGAGGATGATGAGGAGGATGATGTTACATTTATTGGGAGCAAGAAAAGGAAACAAAGCACATCTCCCATTACAAAGGGTAAAAAAGAAAAAGTGGAAAAGCAAGAGGAACAATAAGATGATGATGTTGCAGTGCTTGACGGCAAACCATCTCGAGTTCAATACAGGTTAGAAGATAGTGTAATCTCTAACATTGTTTTCCTAAATAAATAGTTTTGCTTGTCTGACATACGCTTCTCTCTTGCTGTTTTGTAGGTCAACTCTTGCGAGCATTGTAAGCCTCCTCCGTAATGTAAAGTTCACCGAAAGCCAAACAGCAGAGATTCAAAAATCGCCCTTTGCAACTATGTTGCTGGCGATTACAGAGAACAACTTGGGTGAACAATTTGTTAAAAAGTATGATAACAACATTCTGAGTGTGGTTCAAACTTACCAAAGGTATGAAGGTAAATTTAACTTGGGCAAGAAGTCTGTGGCTCTTACACATGATGACATAGCACTCATATTTGGGATAACTTCTGGGAACACAAAGATTCGAGTTTTCATCCAAAAAAGAAAGCCAAACAGCAACTTTGTCAACAGAAACTTTGAAGGGACAACTACTATGGCCTATTCATTAATGAGGACAAGAATTACAAGCCTGATTAAAAGCACCTCAAAACTCAAGAAGAAGAATGGAGTAGAAGATGAATCTACAAAGGATTTGGCCCGGCTGTTGACACTCTATGTTCTTGGAACTGTATTTTTCAAGACAACTGGTCCAACTTTGAACTGGGCCTATGTTCCATTAGTGGAGAATTTGGAAGAGTGCAGCACCTTTGCATGGTCAAGATATATAACCGACTATCTCATCAGTGAACCTGACTCAAAGTACACAAATCCATGGGCTGTTGGTGGTTGCACTGTAGCACTATTGGTATTTTATCCTTCTTCTATAGTTTCTCTCATGTATTTCCAATTCCAAGTAGTGAAGTTAAATAACAAGTCTAATTTGCCTATTTACAGTACTAGCTATGTGAGCATGCAAAGATAATGGAACCTGTTGAACCACATATCCCAAGATTCATGAAATGGAATGTAAATGAGCTTGATGCTAAGCTTGCTGAGACACCAGTGAATAGCTTTTCACCAAAAATGGTAAGCATATTACTCGTATAATCTTATCCCTTTTAGGTTTTATGTCTTTTTATTCTATGTTTCCTAACATCAATCATTGAAGGTCATTGATTCACAATTGCAATCAACAGATGAGGAGAGGAGGTTGTACACATTTCTTTCTACAGATGAGACCGAAGCAGAACATCCAGAGACTACTGTGGGCGAGATATGAATATCTCTTACTTTGTTGTTGTAGATAGGAAGTCTATTTTGCCTGAGATATTTCTATCTCTGTATTTTTCTTCCTAGAAAAGAAACTGTATTGATTGAGATATTGTTATCTCATACTTTGTTTTTGCAGACAAAGAGACAGTTCGCGATCAAGTTCCTGAGCAGAACCTTCAAATTCTAATTTCAGAGCTTCAAAAACAGATCCATTTGCTTGAAAGTGAAAACAAGAAGCTAAAAGATGAGATTGTAGAGAGGGAAATCAGAGAACAACAGAAGGATAACAACATTGGAAGGCTGCTTCACCTTGTTGACAAACTTCGAAGGAGGCTTGAAAGGTATGGCAAAGAAGCGGCTGCCTATGAAGAAATTGAAAAAGAAAACATGTCTGCCAAATTTGAGGCGAAGGTACTCCAGGAGAAGGTGGTGCAAGCAGAGGTTGAGGTAATGACCTTGTTGGCTGAGAAGGACTGTGATAAGGAAAACATCGAAGCTGTTCTGGACGAGTTGGATAACATGGCAGTGCACTGCATTAGTCAAGAATTCAGCCACAAGAAAATTGTAGAAGACATCACAAATGAAAACGTAAACTTGAATGTTGAAATAGGTTCAATGCTGATTGAGAAAGACTTGGCGGAGGAAAAAATTGAAGAGGTTATTGAGCAGTTGGATGACATGACAGCTCATTGTGCTAGCCAAGAATACAGGGACAAGAAGAAAATAGAAGAAATGGAAGAAAAGATACAGAAGATTTTTGAAAAAGTTGTGGAGAGAAATGTTGGTGAAGAATTTGCAAGCCCAACTGGAATCCCCAAGCAAATAGTCATAGAGGAAGATTCTGAAAGCCCGCCTGAAAATCCCTATGAGTTCAGAATGGCCACAGATGAGGACATAGAGAAAACCATAACAGCTGCAGTCTCAATAATAGACAAACAAGAAGAAAATAAAATGAAAAAGAAAAGACTCAGGGCTGAACGTGTGGTGGAGCCATCATCCTTGACTAAGAGGGTGCGTGAAAGAGATGACAGGGTAGAAAAGAAAAAGGAAGGTTATTTCTATGAAAGAAGGACAAAGAGAGCACAACAAGCAAAAGCAGCACAAGTGGAAAACGATTCTCTGCGTTTTGAAACAACAACACTGGATGCCTTTTTATCACAAGAAGACAAGGAGAAGTTGAATATGCTATCTAATCTTCTAAAAGACAAAAAGTTAGTAAAATTCTACAACAATTTTTCAATACTTATCTCTTAAATACACTATTTCTGTTGGTGATAAAGATATCTCTTGATCTGGCTTTTGATAGGCTTCCTTTCTGGATGGACCATGCCACACAAGATGCCGTTTCGTTGCAAGATGCAATTGATATCTTGAATGAGGGAGATGTTGAAAACACGGTAAAAAATACTTCTCCAAGACAGTTTTTTTTGTCGAATAATGTAAAAATCAAATCTAACATGAAAGAAACCCGTGCAGTTACTTGATGGATTCATATCCATATTAGCAAGGGACGAGCGAAAGCCCATCAACGTAGTCTATTTCAAATCAGTATTGTGGGTTAGTAATACATACCCTTATATGTTGTTTTTTTGTCACTACTTGTCTTGAAATGCTCTTTTAGTCCGTATTGTCGCAAAACTCTGTATATGTACAGGACATATAACAATTAGATATTAATGTCTCATCAAAAATAGTTTGTCTATGCACAAGACATAAGTATGAGATAATCCTATCTCACAGAAACCATTGTCTTTTTGTCTTTGACAGAGCCTGCTGAAAGATGATAAAAATCAAATCAGAGATTTATTTCTTGATGACAAGCTCAGAGAAGTTAATGAAAAGTTGGATCTTTTCTACTACTTGGTTTTTCCAATAAACTCTTTAGGAGGTATACGTGCGAAAGACAAAAATCCATACCATTGGAATCTTCTGGTATTGGACATACCACGTGGGTATTGGAGACACTACAACTCCATCAAACCAAGTAGAAATGGCCAAGACCCTTACCTCAAGGATGCAAAGTTAATGGTACGAAATATTGCTCCATTTTATTTGATTTTTCATACGATTGATGATGGAAAATAAATCCTTATTTTGTCAAATTTGAAATGCAGGCAGAGTATATTTCCGATTTCATGCAAAAGCTAAACATCCATATAAAAGAACCAACCTTCAGGCTTCTAAAATCAACGAGCGAAACAATCTTTGGGGCGAAGGAGAAGAATGAAGTCGTGATTGTCTCAGAAAAAACACCACAGCAAAAACGTGGAAGGTAAGCTAACTAATCTTGACCACAAGTTTTCAATTACATAATTCTATGCCTTACATAATTCTGACCAGTGCTTAGGACAAATTTGCAGCGTTGACTGTGGAATTATAGTTTGCTACATCATTGAGAAACTTGTAAATGCAGAACCCGTCCCAGAAAATTTGTCTGATGTTGAAATCAATGAATTCAGAGTAGCATTGTTACGTAGATTCTTGAATGATGGACATAGATCGATCACACCAGAAGTTTGGAAGGATAGACAAGAACCAAAGCAGATGCAACAGAAGCTGCCAACAGAAGGAGATGCAAGAGAAGCTGACAAATAAAAGAGCATCATTGTTTGACACTGAACATATCTTTTGAATAGTCTGTTAGAAAGTAGTGGTTGGTTAGTCTGGACATATCTTTTGAATAGTTTGGACATATCTTTTGACAAGTAGTATATGGTTTATTTTTTGTTTGTATTGTCACATATGAATGGTCGGCTCCAAACAATTGTAATTTGTTGATACCTGGTGCTGAACAATTGGCAAAACGACAAATGGTGGTTTTTTTGATAACATCTTTTAACATGCGTTTACTCTAAATATGAATGATCCTGGAATTACTCATTGTTCAAGTGATTTTCTTTTAACTTTTCCTGCAGTTTATATTGTGTTGTCTGCTGTTTTTGGCACCTTGAGGGTGCTTCAATTACCAACGGGTCATGCCAAATTTTCTAAAAATTTTAGAACCTCCACAGGCTGCAGTTCTCAGAAACTCAGGAGCTGCTGTCCTTAATCAAATCTCTTATGTTCGAGCAAGAGAACATATGAACATAACATGAGCATGAGGTATTAATATCTCAATACTTTGTGTGCGTACAACACGTAAGCATAAGCTTGAGATATTAATATCTCATTAAAAATAGTCTGTATGTACAAGACATAAAGCATGAGATAATCGTATCTCACACTAAGCAGTCTCTGTTTTGTATAACATCCACCATCAGAAAGAAAGTACAGAAAAGCAAACAATAATGAACCAGAAAATAGTGCAACATTTAAAAGTTTTATTTATGTAAAATGATTGAATAGCAGTCTAACATAGAACACAAGGCGAATGAATCAAAAATCAATCACAAGGTTCTTTACAACTCTTCCAATTGTGTTTCCCAACTGCTTGCACCTTGAACACCCATTTAGAAGTTTTATTTATGCAAAATGACTGAATAGCAGTCAACATAGGACACAAAGTCAATGAATCAAAATCAATCACACGGTTCTTTACAACTCTTCCTATTGTGTTTTCCCAATTGCTTGCACCTCGAGCATCTTATTTGCCTCACTTTCTCACCCCTTGATCGGATTCTTGCAACCTTTGGTCTGCCACGTGGCCTCCTTGTTTTAGGAGGACGAATAACAGCAGTCTCTGTAGTAACCTCTGGAGCTCCAAGAGTAGGAATGGGATATATTGGAAGCTCATATGACAACCGGAAGGCATCGGTTATGTAGAACGGATCTATATACGAGGACGTGTCCACACCTTTCTTCTGCAAAACAGTGATTGCATGGACACAAGGAAAGCAATGGAGGTCCCAGCGACAACATGAGCACGTCTTATTACTTATATCGACCACAGCCCATGTTTTTCCCTTATCGAAACGGTCTCTCCATTTGATGTCCATTTCAGGACACAAGACACTGCACCACTTCTTTGCGGACTGTTTCCTTTCACACATTTGTCTCATGATTTGAACCCTAATTTGTTCAACACATTGAAGGATTGGCAACTTTCGAGCATCAAGGATCCAATTGTTGAAAGACTCAACGGCATTTGATGACATCTCACCATATCGTTTCCCCGGAAAGTATGCATTTGCCCAATGATGATACGGCACAGAAGAAGCAAACTCTTTTGCTTTATCTCCACCAACCTCATATAATTCCTTGAGACAATTATCAAAAGCCAAAACAGTAGGCGCATGAGCACAATCTCTGAATAAATTCACTACTTGCTCCCTAAAACCATTTGGTGCGCGACCCGATAGCCGATCCCTCAAATTATTCTTCAAATGCTCCAAACAATAAGCATGATAGCAGTTTGAGAAAACCTCCGGAACATGCTTCACAAGACCAGTATGACGATCCGTTATAATCGAAAGTTCACGACTTGACAGAATACCTTTCAACTTTGTCAAAAACCAAAGCCAATTATCATCCGTTTAAGAATCAACAATACCGAAAGCCACTGGAAATAACCTGCAAAAACAGAAAACGGCAACTAACACTATTTTAGCTAAAACAGTACAGGCCTACATCAAAACAATCAAAGAGATAACAATATCTCAAGAAAAAAAACACTCTGCATATACCAAAATAAAGCAACACATAAGAATATCTTAGAAAACCACTCTGTATCTACCAGACTAAACAAAAGGATAACCACATCTCAGCCACAAACATACAAAAAATACGACAAAAAAAGAAAACTGACCATTGTTAGCATCCTTCCCAACAGCAGCGAGGAGAGTCTCTTTGTATCTACCCTTCAAGAACGTGCCGTCAAGACACAAAAAAGGCCGACAATAGTTGAATCCTCTAATGCATGCATCGAATGCGACAAATAACCTTCTAAACCGGTTGTCTTCACAACATTCAACGTCCACAACACTCCCAGGATTTTTCTCCTTCGCTATGTCAGCATACCATCGAAGTCGGTCAAATTGCAACACATAATCACCACTACATTCATTAGTTGCCTTCTCAACCCCCAACCAAGCATGGTTGTAACTAATAGTAGTACCATATCTTTGCTGAAATAATCTGACAGCTTCTATTGGCCTATACGACCCCTTGCAACGAACTTCATCAAAAATACAATTTGCAACCAACTTTGAACTCATTCGGGAACTTTTGGAACAAACTGTACCACCACAGCCATGATTTTTGTTCAACTCCTTAATGCAAAAAAAACCATTCGATTTTTCTAAAGTTGCATGAACAAACCATTTACACCCACCGATCTTCTTAGAACAAACAGCTGTCACCCTTATTTTGTCATTCTTCAGGTAGTTAAACTTGAATCCAAGTTCAATCGCATACTTGCACAAACAAATCCTAAAATCCTCAACACCACCTCTAAATTCCTGACCAGCATGACTAATCAAATGAGCCCAATCAGCAGAAAGTCGTTTTGTCTCATGATGAGGACAAAACTTTTCAAGAGGATCTTCATCAATTTGAAGAGTACTGCATTCCACTATTTCACTACTGTTAGAATGATCAACACGAGAAGAAGACCCCCCTTCATTAACAGAAACCTCAACACAACTAACACCACATGCAACAGCTAACGCAACCATGCTGTCAAAATCATCATCATTCTCAAGTAGACAATTGCTATGTTCTGAAACAACATATAAAAGATGCAACCTTCTTGATACCAAATTATTCCACTTCTTACAAATACTTGCTACAAGATCCTCAAACTTAAAACCCCTTGAAACCTTAACAACTAATGTCAATGATCCATATTTGCACAACAGAAGAATAGATGAATCCATTTCCAAAATCAGAAAATTTAACTCTGCAAAAACAGAAACAACAAACCAAGAGATAAGAATATCGCATATAAAAAATAAAAAAACACTCACTAACAGCAACAATGCAAAAGAGATAAGAATATCTCATATAAATAACACTCAGTATCAGAGACCACTAACAACAACAAAGTAAAAGAAATAAAATATCTCATATAACAAACACTCAGTAACACAAACCAGTACAAGAAAACAACAAAGGAAAAAATTAGATATCTAGGTGAGCAATTCGAACAAAAATCTGATTCACAAATCAAAATGAGCAAACAAAAACACAGAGAGAGAGAGAGAGAGAGAGAGAGAGAGACAGAGAGAGAGAGAGAGAGAGAGAGAGAGAGAGAGAGAGAGAGAGAAATTTTAACCTAAACACGAAAACTTAACAAAAATACAAATCACTACAAAATTCAAAAAAAATCTGATTCACAGCATAATAATCAGAGAGACACACACAAACACACACACAGAGACATAGAGAGAGAGAGAGAGAGAGAGCGAGAGAGAGAGAGAGAGAGAGAGCGCAAAATCAGATCGAATTCGAAGAAGGTTTACCTCACCCTAGATTGCTGCGAACTGAGATCTGATTACAGAGATTCGAATTCGAAGAAGCTCGGCAACCAACAGATCGCCACAAAATCAGAGATTCGAATTCGAAAAAACTCGGCAACCAACAGAGCTTCGAAGCACCTCCTGATCGCCGCTCGAAAGTCGAAACTGAGAACTTGTTTGGGTTTTTTGAAATCTAAACGTTATATAGTTTCCAGCGTACGGGACATTTTTGTCCACACAAGGACTAACCACATCAAAAGGTTTTTATGACTGGACACGCCCAGTTTAAAATAGTTAAGCTGGACTAAAAAGCCCAATGGACCCAAAACCTTGGACCCTAGGGGAATTTGCCGATTTAACAATTGCCCGCGAATATAGTGGATGATAAAACGAATAAGAAACAGCAAAGAGCAGAAGAGAGATGTTCTTCATGTATGGCACAAATATAATGTTATGTAAACTTGTGAAATCGCGATGCGGTCAATACTCACCACCTTAAGTCATGACTAACGGTGGATTTCGGTGAAATTCATTCGCCTTCAATTTAGTAATTTGTTATTTTAGGTAATAATAAGATTACGAATTACTCTTAGCATGTAATTCCGTTTACGTAGTTTCCAATTGGAAATTTTTTTTTTTTTTTTTAGTTTTCAACTTTGGGAGTTTCCCCAATTTTCAGGATATTTTACTTTTTAGTAGTTTTTGCTAGGGTTTACTAGGTTTCCCTATAAAAGGGCATGTAATCTCTATTATTCAGCACCTTTTAATAAAATATAATTCAGAATTATTCTCTTTCTTCTTGTGGATTCAAGAACTCTCGAGGATTCGAGACCTATCTTCGTTTAAACTGATACGGTAACTAGTATCTCGTGAATTCCACTGCGTCACCAACAATCTATTGTAACCAATGTAAGCATATGAGTCACATATATGAAGCTAAGGGAGAACAATAAACAAACAAATTAGAAACTCAAAGTTTGTACCATTAAATGCAGACAAATTACAACAAACAAATACTAGAATACTGTTGGAAAAAACTTGTTTTTTCCTATTCTTAAATTAATGTTTAAGTGGTCCCAAACGTCCACGTGGACGAGCCCACATACTGTTGTGTTCGTCTTGATTAGGAGATTAAGAACGAACCCTTGGTTGGCTAAAATCAAGTTATAATGAATGAGAAATTGACCTTGAAAGTGCCTACATGAACATTAATAAAGGGGGGAAAATGTTGTCCCACATTGGTGAGGAACAACAACTTCATTGGATATATGTATCCCAAGCTTTGGCCCATATACCGCGTGCTACCGCTATCCAAACGAACAGGACCGGGTTGGGTCAAAATATAAGATTGGGCTTATCTTTTTTACTAAAATGATACATACGGACTGGGTAGAATCGAGTCAATTTTATTTCTTCTCCTACCAAAACAGTGTGTTCCCAAAGACATTATTTTTAACGAATGGGTTCGACGGCCAACAAATGCGCCCCATGCCTGTTCGGTTCCGAACAAATGCGTCTGGTGACTGTTAAAACAGTCACCTTTACGGGGGCCTCTTTATCCATAAATATATAAGACCCTCCTCTTCCTCATTCATTCACGAAATTCATTGCATTCATTCTGCACTTACTACACCAAACATTCTGAGAGTTCTGTGTAGTTTTCTGGTTCGCCTGCCGATCAGATTGGAGTGCTACTTCTGTTCGGTGAAAATCGGGTAGTCCTGGGAAGCAGACAACCGAGTATTCCATCAACACTATAGTGGAGAGCGAATTTGCTTTAAGGAGAGAGTATCAAATACTCACCTCGGTTTGAATCGTCTATTGCCAATTGCCAATTTCTTACTGTTAATAGTTTCTGATTTGTTTTCTGTTTTATTTCTTAATTTCCAATGTTTTTGAAACCGGGTTTCTAACAAAAACTAGTAGTGAACTTGTTTTAGAGGCAGAGATACACTATGGTACCAGCAAATTTCCGTACTCTAGCCTTTTTACATATTTAAAAGTCCATTATATACAATACACCTTCATGCTAAACAGTTCAGTGATCCCCTAATTTTTTTTCCTATTTCTTTCATTCAGATTATTGTACTAAATCAGAAAACTGTAAAATGGAGCTTTGGTGAGACAATATAACAAAATTGGTCATAATGAACTTCGAAATATGCTTTTAACGGAGATTTGAAAAATAGTTCTTTATTTCATTGGTTGTTTCGCTTGTGAAATGTATTCTCTACTAATTTATTCAAGCCTATCCCTTCCATACCGAATTCCCGTTCTTGATTCCAATCCTTATACTTAGACAATGAGAATTCCAAGTAACAACACGCACACATACTAAACTAGCTTGATAGAATAGTTAGCTATCATTTAATTTCCTTTTTTTTTGCACGGCAAAAAAGATTTCATTGATCATCGAATCAAACGAAAACAATGACAATAGGAGCAAGTAGGGCTGTAAATGAACTGGGTCATTCGCGAACTATTCGAGACTCGGTTTGGTAAGAGCTCGTTCGAGTTCGATTCATCTACTAAACGAACTGAACTTGAACCTCAATATTAGGCTCGTTCCATAAATGAGCCGAACCTGAACCTAAGTGGATTCGGCTCGGTTAGGCTCGCGAACCTTAGGTCAAAATATAATTAATAATACTTTAGGGGTCTACATGTAAATATTTTATAGTTGAGAAACTTTTATGTAATTTTATTTTCTTTTATCCCTAACTAGAGTATTTTACTACGAATAGATGAGTTTTATCCCTAACTAGAGTACTTTATTTAGTTCTAGTTCTCAATATTTTTTCTTGTTTTCTTTTTCTTTTGATCTTGATTATTGTGGTAGATTTGTTTATTTTTGTTTAATTTCTTGATTATTGTGGTAGATGTAACATTGTTTTGAGCCTTAATTCGAGCCTAAATTCGGCTCGGTTCGGTTCATTTGAGTTTAACGAGCCCTACCAAGCTGAGCCCGAGCTTTGAATTTTTTTCCCGAGCTGAACTCGAGCCCACTTGTCTAGGCTCGAATCGAACCTGAGCCAAACTCGAGTTTGACTCATGCCTTAACGAACCGATCCCGAACCTCATAGGGTTCGGCTCGTTTACAGCCCTAGGAGCAAGGATAAAGCAAAAAAGCCTAGTCCGAGACCCAATACTCGATTGGCAAGAAGCCAATCGAGGGCCACACCTAACAGGCCAAAGCCCACACCCAAAAGGCCACAATGCCAAGATAAAAAAATACAATACAGAAAACCCTAAGCTGCCCCCAAAGACTAGCAGCCAATGCCCAAATGCCCAGCAACCGTCGTCACCCATGACTGCAAATAGTGAGACGAAGCACCGACGCCGGAATCTCGGGGAACAGGCCCCTGTAGCTGACCCAGAGAACGGAACTACCGCCACACCAAAACCAGTCGCACAACATCACCAACAAACCACTGCCCCGCAATGCTCAATCCACCGCCACTGCGTCCTAAGGGCCAAAAAGCCCAGATCTGACAATCCGCTCGTGAAGAAAATGATCCACCCAAACCCAGACAACACGCAGACCACCAGCCACACCACGCCGACCAACCACCGGTCACGAACACCCAACGCCGTTAGGCAACGCACGATCCACCCAGGAATAGATTGGCAGGGTGAGATGAGAACATCGGAAACGAACTCACCATTAAGCAAAACCGGCACCACCAAGAGAATGAGACCGGCGTTCGATCGATGGGAGGGGGGTAGACAAAGAGAAACACGAAAGGACTGTAGAAGAAAGGGAGAGAGAGGAGAAGAGAGAGAGAGAGAGGAAGCCTGGGGGGAGGAGGGAAGGAGGGGCGCCTCCCCCCCCCCCCCCCAAGCCCGAAACCTAGATCTAGAGAGAGCAGGAAGAGAGAAAGGTTAGAGAGAGAAGGAGCGTGTTTGCAGCAGAAGCTATCATTATCATTTAATTTCCTTGATGCCTCAAAAGCCAACAAAATCCAGAGATGCAAGACTCAATGTACCAATGACAAGCACGTCAACAAAATCCAAAATAAAAAAACTATACGAACAACAATAGTTTTAATTCTTACCTGACCATAGAGCGGACAACAAGGTTTCGAATGAGAATATTCTTTGAAGGGCTCTCGTAAGCAATGCCGTACCGATCCCAACTACTCTTTATTGCAATGCCATCGTCACCCACACTTATGTAACAGTCCTCAATTACCATATCCTCACAAATCACAATAATATTTAATTTCAGACCATAGTAAGCGTTAAAAATTTACCTAACCGGAACTTTGGGGATTATTTCATGTGCTGTTTGTCCCATAAAAGAGTCAACTAAAAAACCAGTGGTTTAGATTAATATGATGGCGTCACTGACAACTAACGAAACATGATCCGAGGACATTGGCGAATTTAGCTCATGACAAGTTGCACTATCAAAAGGTTACTGCCACATACTGGATCTATTCCATCTATGTTGGGAGCTTAAAAATAGGGAGCCAAAATCGTAACATTTCTAATAGTCACATTCTTGCAGTCATATGGATGTAGTGTCCAAAAAGGAGAATCGTGTAAAGTGATCATGTTAGAAATAACAATGTCACTTGACCACATAATCTACAGAAGTGGACCCCTTGTGTTGTTCAGGAGCCTCTTCCGATACTTCTTCCACCATGTTTGCCCTTGTCCATTAATGGTCCCAATATGACCTGTTTGGCCACCAATAACATTATGAAATCAGACCACGTCTAAAATTAGACATTTCCAGGGACATTGCATGGATGTCGAACAAGGTCATCAAAAGACCAATAGACTTGCCCACAAGGCCACAACATAATCATCACATCAAGGGTTGAAGTTATCAGGTGGATCAAGCTGAGATAAGTATCATTTATAAGTACTATGGAGAAACAAAAGTTAAAATGAAGGTCAGTACGTGCGGCTTGTACCCAAATAATCCCTCCATCCCAATAAATTAGCCAGTTTTGAGAGTTCAAACTTTTTATTGGGATGGATTTAATGCACCTATGACCATCTATAATAATAATAAAATAAAAAGGAGGTGCATTTAATGCACCTATGACCATCTATAAGCGATAGTACTGAAAACACAAAGTCTAATGCATTGACTTTTCAAGACGGACATGTACTTTTAGGAAATGGACAAACAGAAAGAACGGGATGGAATATGTATGTGTGAGACAAGATTAAAGACCAACTCTTTCCATGATCTCCATGAAAAACGGTACTAACACATCTTAGAAAAATGCATGGAATGCAACTATACACCAAGTTATGATGCTTCAACGTCAGATCTACTTAAAAACAATACACAGTTTTCTATTAATAAGGGAAAAAAGCACTTGGTCGGCAACTTCAATTTGTTCTAAAACTTACTCGAGAAGGTCGAAGTTAGAATGAAAAAGTATAGCTGTTTTAAAAGGCTAAAGATTATGCTTGAGGCTAAGAGGCATGAATTTGAGTCGGCAAAAACAAATTTGTATTCTACTTCAGTCAGAAAGTGAAGTCTCCCCATGTTTGATCTATCCTCAGAAATTGAAAGAATTTTCACTGGGTAAGCAAGGAGTAAAACTCTACCTGTAATAACGACATTTTTAGTTATTGACCATGAATCAAACTCCCATATTGAGGTCCGAGATGTTCTCTCCCTTTCCCATGCGAAGGCAATGGAGGCATGAAAGGCCAGTACTTCTGATCCTGTTTATTACCACATAAAAACAAAAAGAAAAAGACACAGATTAAGCAATAGCCAGGGCCGGCCCAGGCCCAAGGCCCACAAGGCCTGGGCCTAGGGCACCCAAAAAATGGGCACTTTTTGGGGCACTCCACCATTTTATACTAATGGGCTTGACTAGAACACTTTTTTGGACCAAAATAAAGAAAAAAATGCATTATAAGTTACAAAAGAGCCCAACCATTATGGCCCAAAATTTAAAAAAAGCTCAAAAACTATTGTGGCCCAAAATTTAAAAAAAGGCCCAAAGCTAAAACTGATTTAAAAGAAAATCATTTTCTGCTTGTTACAGTTTTTATTTCTGGTTTTGTAAAAAATCAAGGTAGTTCTAAACGAAATGATTAAGTTTAGTTTATTATTTGCTTAAAGACGAAGTAATTAGGTAGTAATTTTCTAATTTTCTTGTTAGAGTTTCGAGTGGGTTTGTATTTGGGATTTCTAAATTGACATAAGTTCTTGAGTTTTCCCAAGTAACCAAAAAGTTGATCAAATTTCATTGTTTTTTCAACAAATAAAGTCATAATATTAATTTCTGCAGATCAAATTTCTTACTTATTATAAGTAGTTAAATGAGCCATTTTGACCCAAATTTTTTAGAGGAAACTTGAAGAACAACAGATTAGGGTAAAACTAGGGTTCGGCATTTGCATAGCAAAGGAGTTTTGACCCAAATTTTGTTTCAAAAAAGACACAGGATCTCTAGATGCTCTACATCGTTGTTAAATTTAGCTTGTATTAATACCCTTTTGACGGAGATATTGTAGTAACAACAATGTAGAAAGTTTGGTGAACATGAAAATTTTTAGGGCACAATTTTTTTAATTAGGCCTAGGGCACCTAAATACCTTGGGCCGGCCCTGGCAATAGCTTTGGTTGTAGTGAACATTTGAGCCATTGGCCCATAGAATGCATAATTCAACCAAGTGCCTTACAGATCTGTTAACTTCTGAAACGATAGAGGGTACGTATATCGGCAAGAGTACAAGTTACAAGGAAGGCAACCATGCATATCACGTGAGTTCAGCTTGGCACTACTTGGTGAAAACTATACGCTATACATTAGCATGTCGATTCAAAAAAGGCATAGGTATCTTTTGACATGATAGACCCACGCATTGGAATTTGGCAAGAGACTGAGTCGAAGTGGAAGTTATATAATAGATATTTCCAGGGACTTCAAAAACATTTGTGGAAGTTATATAATAGATGTGGGAGTTACAGATGACCTGTTTGGTCACCAAAAACATTTGTGACATCAGGCCACGTCTAAAGTAAATATTTCCAGGGACATCAAATGAATAGCATGAATGTCGAACGCGGATATTAAACTACCGCTAGATTTTGCCCACAACACAATCATCACATCAAGGGTTGAAGTTATTAGGGGGATCAGTAGCTGGGATAAGTATCATTTATAAGTATTAAAGAGAAACAAAAGTTAGAATGAAGGTCGGTTTGTAAGGCTTGTACCCAAATAATCCCTCTATACCACAAAGTTAGCAAATTTTGAGAGTTCAAACTTTTCAAGGGGGCATGCATTTAATGCACCTATGACCATTTATAAGCGATAGTACTGAAAACATAGAGTCTAATGCATTGATTTTCAAGCCGAATATGTATTTTCAGGAAATGGACAAACAAAAAGAAAGAGATGGAATATTTATGAGCGAGACAAGATTAAAGACCAACTCTTTCCATGATCTCCATGAAAATAGTGCTGACACATCTTAGAAACATGGAATGCAACTATACACCCAAGTTATGTAGCCAATGTCAGGTCTACTTAAGAAAATACATTTTTCTGTTAATAAGGGAGAAAAGCACTTGGTAGACAGCTTCAATTTGTTCTAAAACTTACTGGAGAAGGTCAAAGTTAAAATGAAAAAGCTCTTTCCAGTAAAGTTGTATTAAAAGGCTTAAGATGATGCTTAAGGCTAAGAGGCATGAATTTGTGTGATATTGCAATTCGAAGTTGTAATCCTCCATGTGCTCCATCCAACGGCATTGTTGTAGATTTAGTTCTTTTTAAGAAAATAGATACTTTAGGCTCTTATGATCGGAAAATACTTCAATCTTTTCACCATACAAATAATAGCGCCAACTTTTCAATTCAAAATTACGGCTGCAAGCTCTAAGTCCTGAGTCGGATATTTACGCTCGTGATCCTTCAATTGCTGCGCCCCGTATGCTACCACCTTTTCCCTTCACATCAAAATGCACCCAAGTCTCTCCCACGACGCATCACGGAGTGGCCAACTTCACGCTCGGGCACAATCAAAATTGGTGTGGTGGTTAAATGCTTCTTCAACTCACTAAATGACGCCTCACACTTGTCATCCCACACGAATCGAGTCCCCTTGCGAGTTGGTCTAATCATCGGAGCTGCCAAACGAGAAATTCTAACACAAAGCGATAGTAATACCCGGCCAAACCCAAGAAACTTTCAAATCTCAAAGACATTCTTCGGACGCTCCCAGTTCAACATCGACTCAATCTTTCCCAGATCCACATGGACTCCCTGTCTTTTGATACAACATGACCTAAAAATTTCACTTCGAACTACCAAAACTAGCACTTACTAAGTTTGGCGTACAACCGGTGCTCTTTCAAGATTTCAAAAACAATGGTGAGGTGTGATTGGTGATCTTCCTCGGAAGGTGAGTAGACAAGAATATCATCAATAAAAACAACCACAAAGCGATCAAGATAAGATTTGATTCATCAAGTCCATGAAAATAGTGGGAGTATTGGTTAAGCCAAATGGCATGACCATGAGTTCATAATGGCCATAACAAGTTCGAAAGGCTGCCTTAAGAATAGCCTCGCGGTGAACTCTCAATTGGTGATAACCGGATCTTAAGTCAATCTTGGAAAAACATGTGGCACTCCACAGTTGGTCAAACAAATCTTCGATTCTAGGCATCAGATACTTAACTCTTAATTATGACTCGGTTCAATTTACTGTAGTCAAAACACAAATGAAGAGATCCATCTTTCTTTTATGCAAATAAAGCCGGAGCTCCACATGATGATGTACTAAGACGGATAAAACCCAAGTCTTGTAATTCTTGTAATTGTGTCTTAAGCTCTCTCAACTTAGCTGGTACGAAACGATAGGGAGGCATAGAAATCGCCGTGGTGCCCGGTAACAAATTTGTCGTGAACTCAACTTCCTTATCGGGTGGCAAGCCCCGTAACTCCTCTGAAAATACGTCCAAAAAATCACAAACTACCCTTGGCAATTCCCCACGCGTGGATAAATCTTGATCTAACGCCAAACTTGTCAAGAGACATGCAATTGATTCTCTTTCCCACTGTCCACACAAATAAGGCTTTAACGGTTCCCGATGTTCCTTGAAAAACTCAAATTAATTACCCTCCGGCGAACTAATTCAAACTCGAGGCTTAAAGCAATCTATAGTCACATGCAGAGGTGTCAAACGTGCCCATCGTGCCGTGTCGTGCCGCTTTTCTTCCATGCCAACCGTATCCGTTTACTTAATTGTGTCATGCTGTGCCGTGCTTAATCGTGTCGTGCTCATTTTTAGTTGCGTCGTGCCATTTTTCTTCATTCGTGTCGTGTCGTGTCGTTTTGTAACCATGTCGTGCCGTGCCGACCCATTTACTTAATCGTGTCGTGTCGTGCGGTGCCGACCCACTTAATCATTTGACTCGTGTCGTGCCCATTTACTTAATCGTGTCGTGCCGACCCGCTTAATCGTTTGGCTCGTGTTGGGTCGTGTCGTGCCCATTTACGTAATCGTGTCATGCCATGACATTTTTTAACCGTCTAGTGCCCGTGTACTTATTGTGTTGGTTGTGCTTGCAACATTTTTTTGTTAAAAAGGCTGTTTTTAACCTAAAGTTTACTAATCACAATTTGGTTAATTTACTTAGCAAAATTTGAATTCACCATTCCTATTTGTTGATGCTAAAAAATGGTAATGTCATCTTTGATTTCAAATGTATTTAGCAACACTTAAGATGACTAATTGACAATTGGGCGAGCTTAGTTGATCATTACTCATTAGGTATTTTGTGCGAGTATTTGTACGAGTTTTGATTTCGTATGTAGCCAAGTACTTGCCATTTTCTATTATAGCAATAGCAATAGCACCAAATAGCAATAGCAATAGCAATGATGTTGATCGATAGTGGCAAATAGCAATAGCAATACCATCTCTTTATATCACACATCTCTTTTTTGGATTGCCCAATACAAAAAAGGCATTAAATAATTGTTCCAAACAATTCAGAACTTTACACTAATTAAAGAAAACAATTCACACGCAAACTAAAGACTGAAGAGTAAACTAATCACTAATCAGACGTAGCAGTGATAATCGGCATCCAAACATCCGTGGTGCTACTCGAGGGACTTCACTTATGGGTCTGCAACTACAGAGAAAAGAATAGAGCCCCCATTAGGCCATTACCAAGTGAAAAATATATCACAAGGAAAATGTGAAAAACCAAAGACCTAACCTGCTCAGATTGCACATAAAAACTACCTAGATTGCACACACAAACTGCCCAGATTGCACAGATTTCACACAAACTGCTCACATTGCACACAAACTGCCCACATTGCACACAAATGTAGATCTCACAAAGGCCTACTACTGCCTTGAGAGTTTCTCTCTCTAAAAGTTAGACCCATCTAGGGTTTTATCCCTTCTTGCCGGCAGCCCATTTTCCGGCTTTCTTCTTCTTTTTCCTTCTATCTTTCTTTTATCATCTCCCCTCCTCTTCTTCTGCTTCTTCTTGCCCGATTGAGTCACTACAACAAAAATGAGAAACCGTGACGAAATTGTGGTGACGAAATTAATTTTTGTCTCCTATATGACTATTTTCGTCACTAATGTGTTCCCTCTACATCTTTTTGGTGACGAAAATATTTTTTCGTCACTAATGTGTTCCCTCCACATCTTTTTGGTGACGAAAATATTTTTTCGTCACTAATGTGTTCCCTCCACATCTTTTTGGTGACGAAAATATTTTTTTCGTCACTAATGTGTTCCCTCCATTTACTCCACCAAAACTAATTTTCCTTATTTATTTAATCATTTTCTCGTAAAAATTTGCCTCGATCGGGTTTAGAAAGCTTCTTAATTATCAAGACACAATTTCATTAACAAAATTTTTTTTTTTGTCTGATCAATTGTGTAGCGATAGCTCCCCAACCGGCCCCACCCCCCATTCCCCCAATACCCTTCCCCATTTCGGCTGAACTTTCTTTTTCTTTTATCTTTTTCTGTTTTTTCTTTTTTCTTTTTGCTTTTAACTTTATTTATTTACATTTGCAATATAATTATTTTTTTTTCTTTTTCTGTTTTTTCTTTATTTTTTCTTTTAACTTTATTTATTAATTTGTCTTAACAATGAATAATATAAAAAAAAAAGCTTCTAAAAGTGAATAATATTACAATCATGTTTAAAAGTAAATAAATAAAAAAAGTAATTAGCGCCACATAAAGTAATATAAATAAAGTAAATAAAGGAATTAATATAATTAATATAAATAATATATTAGAGGGTAATTAAAAGAGGGAAGGAAAGGCAATCATATTACAATCACGTTTTAAAGTGTCTAAATATTACAATCACGTTGACAATATTACAATCACAAGTTGCAAGACAAGTTGCAGGATCACAAGTTGCAAGATCACAAGTTGCAAGATCACAAGATCACAAGTTGCAGGATCACAAGTGCGTGCAAAATATTAAGAAAAAGATTAAATAATTAAGAAAAAGATGTAAATACAAAATATTAAATAAATAAAAAACAAAAAATATAAATAAATAAATAAATTAAAAGATAAAAAAGATATTAATGAAAGAGATAAATAAACAATTAAATAAAAATTGAATTAAATTAAAGAATTGAATTAAATAAATAATTAAATGAATTAAATAATTAATTTAATTTATATAAAGAAATGAAATGATATAAATAAAGTAAATAAGGTAATTAAAGGAAATAAAGTAATATAAATAAAGTAATTATAGGAATTAAAGTAATATAAATAAATAAATTAATTAAAAGATAAAAAAGATATTAATGAAAGATATAAATAAATAATTAAATAAAAATTGAATTAAATTAAATAATTGAATTAAATAAATAATTAAATGAATTAAATAATTAATTTAATTTATATAAAGAAATGAAATGATATAAATAAAGTAAATAAGGTAATTAAAGGAAATAAAGTAATATAAATAAAGTAATTATAGGAATTAAAGTAATATAAATAAATAAATTAATTAAAAGACAAAAAAGATATTAATGAAAGATATAAATAAATAATTAAATAAAAATTGAATTAAATTAAATAATTGAATTAAATAAATAATTAAATTAATTAAATAATTAATTTAATTTATATAAAGAAATGAAATGATATAAATAAAGTAAATAAGGTAATTAAAGGAAATAAAGTAATATAAACAAAGTAATATAAATGAATTAATATAAATAATAAAGTAATTAAAGGAATTAAAGTAATTTAAATAAATTAAATAAAGTAATTAAATGAATTAAAGTAATATAAATGAATTAATCCGGTTTGTATAGTATAAATATTAAAAAGGTGCTTATATAACACGATGGCTTGCCTGTCTCAGTTGGTTCGCGCGCGCCCGCGCACAGGGGAGGTCTCCGGTTCGATTCCCAGGAGGAGCAAACTTCACAATTTTCAGCAGCGCCACGCGGGCGCCACGCCAGCCGACACGCGGGCGCCACCTCAGCGACACGCGGCCGCCATGCAGGCGACACGACATCCGCCACGCAGGTGCCACGTCAGCCGCCACCTCAGCGACACGCGGGCGCCACGTCAGCCGCCACATCATTGCCACGTCAGCAGCTACATCATCAATTTCTGTCACCTTCATCACAGTTAGTGACGAAAAATTTCGTC
Source organism: Vaccinium darrowii (assembly GCA_020921065.1). Lineage (NCBI taxonomy): Eukaryota > Viridiplantae > Streptophyta > Magnoliopsida > Ericales > Ericaceae > Vaccinium > Vaccinium darrowii. Next base: position 43,774,313 of record CM037158.1, on the reverse strand, counting down.
ACCAAAATTTAGTATAGGTGACGAAACAATATTTTTGTCACCCAATTTCTGTCACGTTAGTGACGAAAAATTTCGTCACCAAAATTTAGTATAGGTGACGAAACAATAATTTCGTCACCAGGTGACTGGAGTGGGTAAAATCTGATTGCCCTACTACTAGGCATAGCACGTGCATGATGACCTCACCACGGGAGGGTGAATAGCTCGGCACCACATAGGGTACACATGAGCCCTTTGCCGAGCTAGTTTGGCCATGAATAAGGCCAGAAGTAAAGAAGTAAATTAATACACCAGGATGTGCCAGCTCGGTATAAGTCATAAGGGGATGCCCCTGGTACGGCCGAGCTGGAGCTACGAGTAAAGCTTAAATAGCATTCTGGGATACATGGATTCAGCTCGGCATGAGTAGCTGGGTTATGTACGAGTCATGCCGAGCTACGTATAAGCACGGCACCGTCACGGGCAAGGCGGTGAGACGTTCCAGAATATTCTACAGCGGCTCCTTATGAGATAAGGAGTAATCCCGTGAAGCAAGGGATTGATACGGGAAGTCCTAATGTGATTAGGAGTATACCCCATATAGGAAAGAATCCTATATGGAGAGAAAGACCCCTGCTAGACGAAATCTAGCAGGATATGGAAACTGGCTGCTAAAAGGAAAGTCCTACTAGGAGATGGATTCCTGAAGCTAATAGGAAACCAAGGCACGAGATGCCTAAATCAAGCCTTCTTCACCTATAAATACAAGGCAATGACCATGACAAAAGGTACGCTGTGAAACCTATTTTCATACGCATTGTGATTTGAGAATTCAAGTACGTGATACTAACTTAGGCATCGGAGGGCCTTTGCCAACGAGAGGCAAAGGTGCTCTAACCCATTTTTCTGTCTTGCAGATCTAGGGTTGATTCAAGGAAGCACGTGATCCAGCGTTACGTGGAATTTTCCCCGTACAATTGGCGCCGTCTGTGGGAAACGGTTAACAAAAAAAGCTTGATTCCTACCAAAGAAGATCAACAATGGTGCTTTCAGAGCCTCTTCTGTACACTCCACGACGAAAGGATGTGGAAGATGACGGTACCACGCTTGTGTATACTACAAGAAAGAGCACAAGGGTGGACAAAACTCCTCTGGTTCTAAGGGCACCACAGAAAAAACCAGCAACGAAGAGGTTTGACATAGGGAATATCCCTGAGATTCCAAAATTCAGGGATACGCGCCTGATACGCCATGATTCTCCAAGGGCGAGACACTCAAAGACACCACCAAAAGGTGGGGAGGCCTCCACCCGACGTGAACGGGACAGGAGCCCCCCGAGGAGGAATGACCACAGGCACATGAGGAACCAAGAGAGGGAGGATAGCCTTGACAGAAAGGAACAAGAAGCAGAAGAATTGGCCCGTGAAGTCACTCGACGGGAACGGGAGATTCAGGACCTAAAAAAGCAGCTTCAGGAGAAAGAAAAAGACTTACGTTCACGGTCGAGATCCGTGCGTTATGAGGACAAAGGAAAAAATCGTCACCATGACAACGCTTCCGTGGACCGAGCTGCCTCTCCACGAAAAAGGAGAGACAGGAGTGTTTCCGTGGAAAAGAGAGAAAGAAGGAAGCATGCTAGGGACAGATACGAGAGATCTGGATCCAATGAGCATATCCCCGAGCAGTACGCAAAAAGGAGGGACGTCGGCCGAGCCGATGGAGGTCCCAAAACTGCACGAGAGGCAGCTAAAGAAGCCCTGGGCCAGATCCCAAGTCATACTTCAGTGTTATGGCAACTTTCAACATCCCCATCTACAAGATGTTGTACAGAATCAAGAACGAACAGTGGTTCAGAAGGCCCCCAAAGATGACTGGGAACCCAGAAAAGAGAAGGGCCACTAACCAGCACTGCAGCTACCACCGAGATTGGGGACACATGACTGAGGACTGTGTGGAGTATAAGAAGTTCCTGGATGAGAAGGTGGCAGAGGGACATCTCAAAGAATTTCTGGCTGATAGCAAGAACGATGCCGAGCTGGTAGAGGAGGTGGACTACGAGAAAGGTCCAAAGGGAATAATCCATATGATACATGGATTAGTTGCCCCTTACACAAACAACGAGATAAGACACATCCAAAGGGTCAACGGACAGGCAAAACAAGTAATGAAGCTCGGCATGAAGAGGCCAAGGGCGGAAGGGATCATGGAGACCCCAATCACCTTCACCGATGATGATCTGGAAGGGGTATCAGTACCCCATAATGACGCACTAGTAATCACCCTACGAATAGGGGAATACGACGTGGAGAAGATTCTTGTTGACCAAGGGGCCAGCACAGAGATCATGTATTACAATACTTTCAAAAAGATGGAACTCCCTCCAAGTTCATTGCAAAAGTGTCTGGTTCCATTGGTCGGCTTTAGTGCACAGACAGTATGGCCTATGGGAAAGGTCACACTGCCCGTCCGAGCTGGATCGGTGGTTCTAAGCACAGACTTCCTTGTGGTAGACATCCCTTCTTCCTACAACGTGATTATAGGAAGAACTTGGATGCACAAGATGAGGGCAGTTTCTTCAACTTACCACCAGAAGATCAAGTACCCTGGGGCAGATGGCATCGAATGCATTAGAGGCAACCAGAAGGTGGCCGACCTATGTTTCAATATGGTCTTGAGGAAATCACCAAGGGCCGAGCTGGTACAAACGGTGGAGGTTCCAGACCAACCAACCTTAGAAGACGTTGGAGGTGATCCCACAAAGAAGATGGTGGAAGGGTTGAAGAGGATACAAATCCAAGAGGACGATGAAGAAAGGTATTTCCTGATCGGCGAGACCCTCCCCGAGCTGGAGGAAAGAGATTTGGTCACCTTTCTTAAAGACCACATCGATGTATTCGCTTGGACCCCCCAAGAGATGCCTGGGATAGATCCTGAAGTTATATGCCACCACCTGAACGTGGACCCTCAGCACAAGCCAGTTGTGCAGAAGGTAAGGAGGTCGGCACCACAGCACGCAGACGCTGTGATTGAAGAGGTAGAGCGGCTACTAGAAGCGGATGCCATACGTGAGGTGAGCTACCCAGAATGGTTGGCCAACACTGTGGTGGTCAAGAAGAAGAACGGAAAGTGGAGGGTATGTGTGGACTTCACAAGCCTCAACAAAGCATGTCCCAAAGACAGCTTCCCTCTACCCAGAATCGATCAGCTTGTGGACGCTACATCGGGCTATGAGAGGATGAGTTTCCTTGACGCATACCGGGGATATCATCAAATAGCCATGCACGAGCCCGACCAGGAAAAGACATCTTTCATTTCGCCCAGGGGACTCTATTGTTACAAGGTTATGCCGTTTGGGCTGAGGAATGCTGGAGCAACCTATCAGAGATTGGTGACCAAAATGTTCAAAGAACAGCTCGGCAAGACTATGGAGGTCTACATCGACGACATGGTAGTCAAGAGCAAGTTGAAGCCTGACCACCTAGCCGACCTAAGGGCAACTTTCAACATCCTGAGAAAATTCAAGCTAAAGCTAAACGCTTCCAAGTGTGCCTTCGGAGTCAGCTCGGGGAAATTTCTTGGGCACTTAGTGACTAAAAGAGGGATTGAAGCCAACCCAGATCAAATCACGGCTCTACAAGGCCTTCAAAGCCCAAAGACCACGAAGGAGGTCCAAAGGCTAACAGGGATGGCAGCAGCACTCAATCGCTTCATCAGCAAGTCCTCAGACCGCTGCAGACCTTTCTTTCAACTTCTGAAGAAGAGAGAAGGATACGAGTGGGGAGCCGAACAAGAACGGGCTTTCCAGGAGCTAAAAAGCTACTTATCATCACCACCCTTGCTCTCTACTCCAGAAACTGGGGAGCGGTTGATACTATACTTAGCAGTATCTGATCATGCGGTCAGCTCGGTCCTTCTACGAATAAAGGGGACGGAGCAGGCTCCAATCTATTTCGTGAGCAAGACATTGTTAGAAGCTGAGACACGTTACCTACCATTGGAAAAACTGGTATATGCTCTCATTGTTGCGTCAAGAAAGCTGCCCCACTACTTCTTGCAACATCCCATCACCGTATTTACGGAATACCCACTAAGGGCCTTGCTCAGGAAAGCAGATTTCTCTGGTAGAATCTCCAAGTGGTCAATAGAGCTGAGTCAGTTCGACCTCGATTATCAGCCCAGAACAGCAATCAAGGGGCAGGTTTTGGCTGATTTCATAGCGGAATTTGCTCCAACAGTAGCCCCACCGCCACCAACTCTCCACGAAAAGGAGCGAATCAGTAACCCCGAGCAGCCAACGAGTATGGCAGATCTGGAACCAGACGAATGGAAGCTTTACGTTGATGGGTCGGCTTGCAACAAAGGGTCTGGAGCAGGGGTTGTGCTTTTCTCTCCAGAAGGATTGGTCCTGGAGCATGCACTACGGCTGGGATTCAGTGCCACAAACAATGTAGCAGAATATGAGGCTTTGCTTGCTGGACTGAGAAGTGCTCTGGAGCTCAAGGTACATAAATTACGGATATTTTGTGATTCCCAACTAGTTGTCAACCAGCTCTCAGGAGAATATGCTACGAAAAGCGAAAAGATGGCTGCATACTCAGAAGCAGCCAAGGATTTGCTAGACAAATTTGACAGGATCCATATCCAGCAGATCAGCTCGGGACAGAACGCACATGCAGACTCACTGGCCTGTCTTGGGTCGGCGGTCAAGACAGAGTATCGCCGCACAATTACAGTAGACTATCTGGGCGAACCGAGTATTGGCCGAGCCGTAGAAGTCGTGATGGAAACAGAGCTGGGGCCGAGCTGGATGGACCCAATAGTGGCATGCCTACGAGATGGGACTTTGCCAGAAGATAAGAGGGAAGCACACAAAATCAAGACCAAGTCAGTACGCTTTTGGCTCTCTCCAGAAGGTAAGCTTTACAGAAAATCTTTCCTTGGTCCATATTTATTGTGTGTACACCCAGCCCTTGTTCAGAAATTCCTCCATGAGATCCATGCTGGAACTTGTGGGGGACACACTGGTGGTAGGTCCATAGCCCACCGAGCAATATCCCAGGGATATTGGTGGCCGTACATGCAAGAGGATGCAAAGGCTTTCGTTAAGACTTGCGAGAGGTGCCAGAGGTTTTCACCCCTCATCCGAGCTCCAGCAGAGGACCTGTTGCCTCTAACCAGTCCATGGCCATTTGCCCAGTGGGGATTGGACATCGTAGGACCTCTCCCTATGGCAACAGGGAAGCGAAAGTTCCTACTCATTGGCACTGACTACTTCACCAAATGGATAGAAGGGGAAGCTCTTGCCAAAATCACAGAAGCTATGGTGGAAAAGTTCGTCTGGAACAAAATAATCACAAGGTTTGGGGTGCCCTACTCTATTATCTCAGATAACGGGTCCCAGTTCGGCAAAAAGTTCAAAGCCTTCTGTGCTCAGTACGGCATCAGAAATTACTACTCGACCCCTGCCTACCCGCAAAGCAATGGCCAGGCAGAGGCCTCCAACAAGACTATCCTAAAGAGTCTCAAGAAGAGGTTGGAAAAGAAGAAGGGAAAATGGCCAGATGAGCTTCCAGCCGTGCTTTGGGCTTACAGGACCACCCCACGGCGATCTACGGGAGAGACGCCGTACTCCTTGGCATATGGAACAGAGGCAGTGATTCCCCTAGAGGTTGGTTTGCCAACCATCCGCACTACTCTTGTGGAGTCAGGGGGCAACGATAAAGCCCTGGCCGAGCAGCTAGACCTCGCCGAGGAAAAAAGAGAGCGGGCACTCATTACCTTGGCAGGATACCAAGAGCAGCTACGAAGAAGCTACAATAAGAAGGTACAGCCAAGAGAGTTCAGGGTTGGTGACCTAGTCCTGAGGAAGGTCTTGGCCAACACCAAAGTATCCTCAGACGGAAAGCTCGGACCGAACTGGGAAGGCCCATACAAGATTGTAGGGATTGCTGGCATTGGGGCCTATCGTTTGGCCGACCTGGACGGGGACACGGTTCCACGACCATGGAATGTCCAGAACCTTAGGAAATTCTTCCAATAATTTGTTTGCGTGATTATGAATACAATCACGTCTCTTTTTTAAGTGAATACGAATAAATTCACAGTTGTTGCTAGGACCTGGCTGGGATTACGAATAAAATACCCAGCATTCAGTATTCAGATTTTTCTTGATATTTTTGGCATTTATGGAATTTTATCATGATTTTGATTAATATGAACCAAAATTTCCACCTCGAGATTTGGATTCCTATTGGGGAGCAGAAGATATGTGTATCCGCAGCGAAAAATTCTAAGTATGAAAAAACTTAGGGTTTTGCAACGAATATTGCACGAAAAATTCTAAGTATGAAAACACTTAGGGTTCTGCAACGAATATTGCACGAAAAATTCTAAGTATGAAAAAACTTAGGGTTCTGCAACGAATATTGCATGAAAAATTCTAAGTATGAAAACACTTAGGGTTCTGCAACGAATATTGCACGAAATCAATTAGCATGCAGGCAACCACGTCAGCAAAACTTGATAAGCAAAACTACGTACTGATGCTCAATCAAAATATCCAAAGTACGAAAGGCCACACATGGCCGAGCAGGACCACGCAGGGTCAGGAGCAAAAGATACCAACATAGCAACAGGCCACAGACGGCCAAAATAAAGCCACACAGGGCCAAAAATAAAGTTAAAAAAAAAAAAAAAAAGATAAGAAGGCATCAAGCCTCTTCACTGTGCTCATTTGCAGCAGTGGCAGCATTGGGATCAGCTTCCGTACCTCCAACAGAACCTTCGGTATTGCCATCATTTATAATAGCGAGGTCGGGAACGGCATCTTCGCTTTGCGGCTGCTCAGAGGGAGGCACGGACTGATCAGGCTGAGCCTGAGCATCAGGTTGGGCTTCGGCAGCAGTTGTCTGGCTCGGCAGCTCAATGTTTGTCCAGTGAGGAGAAGACTCGTCAACACCAAGCTTCTCGAGGCAGCGTCGCCAAGCCGCCCCCCAGATGGTATCCTGCACGACTGGCATTTGAGCTTTGTAGTGCTCCGTGACCTCCAGGACAGCTCGGTCGTACTCCGCTGCCGCCTTGGCCTCAGCAACTGTCAGCTGGTTGCTCAGACCCAGCTCGACCTCTTCTGACCTCTTCACCAGATTAGCATTCTCCCCCCTCAGCACCTCCACCTCAGCTCGGGCCTCCTTCAGCAACTGGGAACACTGGGCAGCCTCTTTCTCAGCTCTCTCCGCCCTCTTCTGCTCTTTCTTCAGCTCCTTCTCGGCCTCCTTAGCTTTTTCGAAACCCACATGGGCCTTTTGCATGATCTACAGAAAAGGAAACAACAATACATAAAAGAGCTTTGGATAATGCAGCTAAAATAAAACTAAGGGCAGAGGAAGGGTGATTCCGTACCTTGACACTAGACTGAAAGACGGACTTCATCAGTACTTCGTAGGAGCTGTTTTTCTCCCTCTCTATGTCATTAGGGAGCAGAGCGGCTCTAGCAATGCCAAACGCCACGTCTGTAGAGGAGATCTTGTCGGCGTCATTAACAGGAGTGCCGTCGGGGCGAGCAAGTGTTGGGGCCCAGGGCTGCGCCAGCGGCTGGAGTTCAGATGGGGATAAGTTGGTGTCCCCAATTCTTCTCCTCTGTGCGGGAGGCTGAACTTGTTGAGGGCTGCTCACCGGCCTCTTTTCCCTCTGGCGTTCGGTGAGGGATAAGGGTGGTGATTGGGGAGGTTGGATGTTTCGGCTAGGAGGGGGAGCACGGGAGGCTCCACCCAGAGTAAGCTGGTCCAGGAGGTTAATTGGCTGCAAAGGCATGTCTGGACGATCGGGAGAAGGGGAGTAGCCTCGTGAGTCGTCGGAGTCCGCGAGACGGTCAGCTTGCTCGGCCAAGGATTGGACGAGCTCACGGTGGTCAAAACCACCAACTCCCCCTTCTTCTTCCTCTTCTTCTTCAGCAACCCTCCCAGACGTGCTGGGCTCTTGGTCGGCTCGAACGAGAATGGGGATGGCGGTCGGGATCTCTTCAATGTGGGCAAATGTTACCTGCCGCTGGAGATCTGCTTGGGTTTGAGAACGTGCAGAGCCCCTTCTAGCTCGGCCCCTGCGAGCACGAGTCCTCTCTCGGTCGGAAGGACGGCCTGTGATGGTCAATGGGACAGCTGGCGGCCAGGGATGTCTTGAACGCGGCTCGCCGTTTCTGCGAATCCCTCCCCAATAGAACGGAGTGTAGCCGAGCAGAATGTGAGCGGAACGGCCGAGTCCAACTGGGGTTGGTGGAAAACCGTCGAAGTAGAGAGCTTTTGCGATATCCTCACAGTGGAGTTTGCCGTGAATCAAACGCCCACCGTGATTAAGATTGTCTGCTGCAAAATGGACGTTGAAAGAAAAAGATCAGCTATAAGTCTTGGAAAGATAAAAAGTAAGACAGCTCGGGAGAAAATACTAACGTAATCTGCCTGTTGCAGTAGGGCAGCCGAAGCCAATGGGCCTCCCCTCGGCATCTCTGGGCTCCCAGTTGCCGGTGACTATGAGGTAGTCATCTGCCTCTCCCTTCGAGGAATTTGGCAGGTCGGTGATGAGCTTTTGATTAGGTTCCCTGGCCTTGAAGTAGTAGTTGTTATCATTTGTGGGGACTACGCTATAAAGGTAATGAAGGTCCCACCAGTCAAGACTTAGGCCGAGCAGCCTATTTAGGGCAAGGGTGCCCATAACTACCCTAACGAAATTAGGGCAGAGCTGCATAGGGTTCAGCTGGCACCTGTAGCAGACTTCTCTAAAAAACGGGTGTAGGGGGAATCTCAGGCCACCCTCTACTATGAAGATCAAGGGGATGTGAATCTTAAATTCATCCTGGCCCTCCTCCTCTAAGTCTTCTGACCCATTTAGCCGGAATCGAACATCGGCGGGGATCTCATAGGTCCTACGGAATTCCATCACTCTCTCAGGGGTACTTAGAAGGACCCTGTGTCTACCCATTCTTTTCAGAAATTAGGGTTTCACAGTCGAAACCCAGGGAAGAAGATGAACGGACACTGAAGAAAAAGTGGGAGATGAACTGTGAAATAGAAATGAAGGACCACTTACGTGAGAAAGGCGGACTTAGTAAGGTGTTTTCCGATGTGAGCGGAAGAAGGTTTTCCAACGAAAATCGGGAAACGAGCAAGTTGCAGAGAAGTTGGACGACGGGAATGGCGGACGAGGTTTCTTTTCTCTCCCTCTGCGTTTTTTCCTTTGCTTCAGACGAGGTTGAAGTGAAGGACAAGGGGGAGGGGTTTTTGCTTTTAGAGGGTTTTTGGGGGGAAAAATAAATCATTATCCCGCCCGAAAACCCATGAAGTGGAGCGTGACGTACGTGGAACGTCAGCGGAATCGTCCTTTCGACTTATCCGAGCCACCAAAGGGTCATTCACATTTAATATGAAAACGACGTTGCCACCCACGTGGAGGGAAGGCGTGCAAAGGGTGCATCGAGAACCGTTGAAGCTCTGCACGCTACTAATACGTAACAGTAGCGACAGAGCTGGGGAGCAATTGGAGTGGGTAAAATCTGATTGCCCTACTACTAGGCATAGCACGTGCATGATGACCTCACCACGGGAGGGTGAATAGCTCGGCACCACATAGGGTACACATGAGCCCTTTGCCGAGCTAGTTTGGCCATGAATAAGGCCAGAAGTAAAGAAGTAAATTAATACACCAGGATGTGCCAGCTCGGTATAAGTCATAAGGGGATGCCCCTGGTACGGCCGAGCTGGAGCTACGAGTAAAGCTTAAATAGCATTCTGGGATACATGGATTCAGCTCGGCATGAGTAGCTGGGTTATGTACGAGTCATGCCGAGCTACGTATAAGCACGGCACCGTCACGGGCAAGGCGGTGAGACGTTCCAGAATATTCTACAGCGGCTCCTTATGAGATAAGGAGTAATCCCGTGAAGCAAGGGATTGATACGGGAAGTCCTAATGTGATTAGGAGTATACCCCATATAGGAAAGAATCCTATATGGAGAGAAAGACCCCTGCTAGACGAAATCTAGCAGGATATGGAAACTGGCTGCTAAAAGGAAAGTCCTACTAGGAGATGGATTCCTGAAGCTAATAGGAAACCAAGGCACGAGATGCCTAAATCAAGCCTTCTTCACCTATAAATACAAGGCAATGACCATGACAAAAGGTACGCTGTGAAACCTATTTTCATACGCATTGTGATTTGAGAATTCAAGTACGTGATACTAACTTAGGCATCGGAGGGCCTTTGCCAACGAGAGGCAAAGGTGCTCTAACCCATTTTTCTGTCTTGCAGATCTAGGGTTGATTCAAGGAAGCACGTGATCCAGCGTTACGTGGAATTTTCCCCGTACAGTGACTTTCGGAGACAACCTATAGGTGACAAAACTATTTTTCGTCACCAAGACTATCAGAGACAAAAACCATGCTTTTGGTGACGATTTCATTCGTCTCCAATGACCAAATTTCTTGTAGTGAGTTCCTGAGGGGTGGGGCTGCCGCCTCCACGCCCCACCCCTCCTCCTCCTAGTCCTTGGGCTAGACCCCCACCATCAACCCTTGGCCGTCCACCATCCCCCCTCCTCCGGTCCTTACCCTACCACCATAACCCAGATCTACAACCTGTTCCTCTAACCTGAGTTCTGCAACTTCACCCCCAACCCCTCCATTTTTTTCTCCCCCGTTCTTTACCCCACCGTCCACCATACCCCACCTCTCTTCTCCGTTTCCTTTCCATTTTCTTCCCCCTTTTGTGTTCGGGAGGGCTCGGAACGACGACGGATTGATTTTCGTTAGTGACGAAAAATTTCGTCACCAAAATTTAGTATAGGTGACGAAACAATAATTTCGTCACCAGGTGACTTTCGGAGACAACCTATAGGTGACAAAACTATTTTTCGTCACCAAGACTATCAGAGACAAAAACCATGCTTTTGGTGACGATTTCATTCGTCTCCAATGACCAAATTTCTTGTAGTGAGTTCCTGAGGGGTGGGGCTGCCGCCTCCACGCCCCACCCCTCCTCCTCCTAGTCCTTGGGCTAGAACCCCACCATCAACCCTTGGCCGTCCACCATCCCCCCTCCTCCGGTCCTTACCCTACCACCATAACCCAGATCTACAACCTGTTCCTCTAACCTGAGTTCTGCAACTTCACCCCCAACCCCTCCATTTTTTTCTCCCCCGTTCTTTACCCCACCGTCCACCATACCCCACCTCTCTTCTCCGTTTCCTTTCCATTTTCTTCCCCCTTTTGTGTTCGGGAGGGCTCGGAACGACGACGGATTGATTTTTGGGTATCTTTGCTCCCCCCCCCCCCCCCCCCCCCAAGTTAATAATGCTCCCTAATGCCACAAGCGGCGGCTTAGGGGAGCGGGGCCTTGTCCAGGGAAGTGGCTGCTTGGTTAACTCGTGGAGACTCGGTGCGACTCGGTCAACTCAGCGAGGCGACTCGTGGCGACTCAGTTTGTACCAGCTGTTGGGTTATCTGATGCAGTTAGGAAGTTCATTTTCTGTTGTTGTTTTGTTTTGTTTTTTTTTTCCAGTGCTGTGTTTTGATTACATTTATGCTGCAGTGTTTTAAGGGTTTGATCCGGGTTCCCGGTTTGGGTTCTCTACTGCTAATTTTTTGATAGGATTCATCATTCCATCCCGAAAGTGTTGGGTCTGCTTCGGCAGGTGTGTCTAAGAGCTAGTGGCATTGTATGCCGAGCGAAGGCCGTGCTCATATCAACTGTTAGTGGGTTTGGTTTCACTCCTGACTTTGAATGTAATCGTTGCCGGATGGCATTTATAATGAAATTCTTGACTTGATTTCAAAAAAAAAAAAAAAACTGTCCAGATTTTACACAAACTAGGATCAAGTTTCTCAATTCATCATGGCCCTGAACTACATTTGCACTTCATTAAAAACTAATAACAGGGTTCCAAATGTCAAGTCTTAAGTTAACCATTTGAGACTTTGAGTAGCATATAGCAGAAAGGCTTCATTTAATCATCATAGGCTATGGATAGAAATTAAGCATAATTACCACAACTAGGCTCAGCAAAATCATCATTGCCCAATACACAAGTTTAATTTGGGCAGTTTGTGTGTGCAATATGGGCAGGCTCAGATATCATATCATCATTGCCTTCAATTTACTTTGATTTCAAGTGCAACAGTAGCAAATCAACAAACCAATAGGCTCAGCAAATGCATCACTGCCCAGAAATGGGCTCAGAAATCATTGCCCCTAAGTTGTAGTGTCACACAAACACACACCACTCAACCACTGATAAGCCCCAATTGTTGTATATATCCAGGCTTATCTCGCTCGTTGTGACCACACACATGTGCATTTTGTGCCATTATACTATTGATTTTGCGCGAGTTGTGTTTTTGATGAGTTTTAGAAAATCGGAGCTAAAAGGTGTGTCCAAAGCTCCAAATAATCCCCAGTTGTATCCGGAAGTACCCAAGATCCCGCAATGCTGTGGAGGACAATCGTCGAAGCTTAGAAGTCGATTCAAGAAGCTTTGGAAGGTTCAAGGAAGGCCCGGGAATACAAAAAGTCACAAGTCAAGCCGTTGGCTTTGAAGCCGTGCTTGACACTCACAAAAACTCCCGGTGGAGTCCGGGAGTGAACGAGCACTCAAGTGACCAAGGAACACCTCCCCCGAGGGTTGCACAACTCACTTAAGTGTTTTGGAGGAAGTCTGGAAGCACGCAATTCAATGGGAGGGATCAAAGAAGTCAAATTCAAGTCCAGACCAATCCGCACCGATCAGATTTATTCTGGACCGATCCAGATTTGCCCAAAGTTTTCCAGACGATTCCGGACCGATCCAGAATTATTCTGGACCGATCCAGATTTGCCCAAAGTTTTCCAGACGATTCCGGACAGATCCGGAATTATTCTAGACTGGTCCAGAATTGCTGCAAACCATTTTGTTTGCACTTTATGCACTTTCTATTAATGGCAAGTTTATG